>JAGDYQ010000140.1:1484253-1673152 GCA_021962125.1 Bulinus truncatus | reverse complement strand
GTGCGACTGTGTGCCTGTGTCTGTAGATATATGTGTAGTTTGAGTGTGTGCGACTGTGTGCCTGTGTCTGTAGATATATGTGTAGTTTGAGTGTGTGCGACTGTGTGCCTGTGTCTGTAGATATATGTGTAGTTTGAGTGTGCGCGACTGTGTGCCTGTGTCTGTAGATATATGTGTAGTTTGCGTGTGTGCGACTGTGTGCCTGTGTCTGTAGATATATGTGTAGTTTGAGTGTGTGCGACTGTGTGCCTGTGTCTGTAGATATATGTGTAGTTTGAGTGTGTGCGACTGTGTGTCTGTGTCTGTAGATATATGTGTAGTTGATTGTGCGACTGTGTGCCTGTGTCTATAGATATATGTGTAGTTTGCGTGTGTGCGACTGTGTGCCTGTGTCTGTAGATATCTGTGTAGTTTGCGTGTGTGCGACTGTGTGCCTGTGTCTGTAGATATATGTGTAGTTTGCGTGTGTGCGACTGTGTGCCTGTGTCTGTAGATATCTGTGTAGTTTGAGTGTGTGTGCGACTGTGTGCCTGTGTCTGTAGATATATGTGTAGTTTGCGTGTGTGCGACTGTGTGCCTGTGTCTGTAGATATCTGTGTAGTTTGCGTGTGTGCGACTGTGTGCCTGTGTCTGTAGATATATGTGTAGTTTGCGTGTGTGCGACTGTGTGCCTGTGTCTGTAGATATATGTGTAGTTTGCGTGTGTGCGACTGTGTGCCTGTGTCTGTAGATATATGTGTAGTTTGCGTGTGTGCGACTGTGTGCCTGTGTCTGTAGATATATGTGTAGTTTGCGTGTGTGCGACTGTGTGCCTGTGTCTGTAGATATATGTGTAGTTTGCGTGTGTGCGACTGTGTGCCTGTGTCTGTAGATATCTGTGTAGTTTGAGTGTGTGCGACTGTGTGCCTGTGTCTGTAGATATATGTGTAGTTTGCGTGTGTGCGACTGTGTGCCTGTGTCTGTAGATATCTGTGTAGTTTGAGTGTGTGCGACTGTGTGCCTGTGTCTGTAGATATCTGTGTAGTTTGAGTGTGTGCGACTGTGTGCCTGTGTCTGTAGATATATGTGTAGTTTGAGTGTGTGCGACTGTGTGCCTGTGTCTGTAGATATATGTGTAGTTTGAGTGTGTGCGACTGTGTGCCTGTGTCTGTAGATATATGTGTAGTTTGAGTGTGTGCGACTGTGTGCCTGTGTCTGTAGATATATGTGTAGTTTGAGTGTGTGCGACTGTGTGCCTGTGTCTGTAGATATATGTGTAGTTTGAGTGTGTGCGACTGTGTCCCTGTGTCTGTAGATATATGTGTAGTTTGAGTGTGTGCGACTGTGTGTCTGTGTCTGTAGATATCTGTGTAGTTTGAGTGTGTGCGACTGTGTGCCTGTGTCTGTAGATATCTGTGTAGTTTGAGTGTGTGCGACTGTGTGCCTGTGTCTGTAGATATCTGTGTAGTTTGAGTGTGTGCGACTGTGTGCCTGTGTCTGTAGATATATGTGTAGTTTGAGTGTGTGCGACTGTGTGCCTGTGTCTGTAGATATATGTGTAGTTTGAGTGTGTGCGACTGTGTGCCTGTGTCTGTAGATATATGTGTAGTTTGAGTGTGTGCGACTGTGTGCCTGTGTCTGTAGATATATGTGTAGTTTGAGTGTGTGCGACTGTGTGCCTGTGTCTGTAGATATATGTGTAGTTTGAGTGTGTGCGACTGTGTGCCTGTGTCTGTAGATATATGTGTAGTTTGAGTGTGTGCGACTGTGTGCCTGTGTCTGTAGATATATGTGTAGTTTGAGTGTGTGCGACTGTGTGCCTGTGTCTGTAGATATATGTGTAGTTTGAGTGTGTGCGACTGTGTGCCTGTGTCTGTAGATATATGTGTAGTTTGAGTGTGCACGACTGTGTGCCTGTGTCTGTAGATATATGTGTAGTTTGCGTGTGTGCGACTGTGTGCCTGTGTCTGTAGATATATGTGTAGTTTGAGTGTGTGCGACTGTGTGCCTGTGTCTGTAGATATATGTGTAGTTTGAGTGTGTGCGACTGTGTGTCTGTGTCTGTAGATATATGTGTAGTTGATTGTGCGACTGTGTGCCTGTGTCTGTAGATATATGTGTAGTTTGCGTGTGTGCGACTGTGTGCATGTGTCTGTAGATATCTGTGTAGTTTGCGTGTGTGCGACTGTGTGCCTGTGTCTGTAGATATATGTGTAGTTTGCGTGTGTGCGACTGTGTGCCTGTGTCTGTAGATATCTGTGTAGTTTGAGTGTGTGCGACTGTGTGCCTGTGTCTGTAGATATATGTGTAGTTTGCGTGTGTGCGACTGTGTGCCTGTGTCTGTAGATATCTGTGTAGTTTGAGTGTGTGCGACTGTGTGCCTGTGTCTGTAGATATATGTGTAGTTTGAGTGTGTGCGACTGTGTGCCTGTGTCTGTAGATATATGTGTAGTTTGAGTGTGTGCGACTGTGTGTCTGTGTCTGTAGATATATGTGTAGTTTGAGTGTGTGCGACTGTGTGCCTGTGTCTGTAGATATATGTGTAGTTTGCGTGTGTGCGACTGTGTGCCTGTGTCTGTAGATATATGTGTAGTTTGCGTGTGTGCGACTGTGTGCCTGTGTCTGTAGATATCTGTGTAGTTTGAGTGTGTGCGACTGTGTGCCTGTGTCTGTAGATATATGTGTAGTTTGAGTGTGTGCGACTGTGTGTCTGTGTCTGTAGATATATGTGTAGTTTGAGTGTATGAAACAATGTGCCTGTGTCTGTAGATATATGTGTAGTTTGAGTGTGTGCGACTGTGTGCCTGTGTCTGTAGATATATGTGTAGTTTGAGTGTGTGCGACTGTGTGTCTGTGTCTGTAGATATCTGTGTAGTTTGAGTGTGTGCGACTGTGTGTCTGTGTCTGTAGATATATGTGTAGTTTGAGTGTGTGCGACTGTGTGTCTGTGTCTGTAGATATATGTGTAGTTTGAGTGTGTGCGACTGTGTGCCTGTGTCTGTAGATATATGTGTAGTTTGAGTGTGTGCGACTGTGTGCCTGTGTCTGTAGATATATGTGTAGTTTGAGTGTGTGCGACTGTGTGCCTGTGTCTGTAGATATCTGTGTAGTTTGAGTGTGTGCGACTGTGTGTCTGTGTCTGTAGATATCTGTGTAGTTTGAGTGTGTGCGACTGTGTGCCTGTGTCTGTAGATATCTGTGTAGTTTGAGTGTGTGCGACTGTGTGTCTGTGTCTGTAGATATATGTGTAGTTTGAGTGTGTGCGACTGTGTGCCTGTGTCTGTAGATATCTGTGTAGTTTGAGTGTGTGCGACTGTGTGCCTGTGTCTGTAGATATCTGTGTAGTTTGAGTGTGTGCGACTGTGTGCCTGTGTCTGTAGATATATGTGTAGTTTGAGTGTGTGCGACTGTGTGTCTGTGTCTGTAGATATATGTGTAGTTTGAGTGTGTGCGACTGTGTGCCTGTGTCTGTAGATATATGTGTAGTTTGAGTGTGTGCGACTGTGTGCCTGTGTCTGTAGATATATGTGTAGTTTGAGTGTGTGCGACTGTGTGCCTGTGTCTGTAGATATATGTGTAGTTTGAGTGTGTGCGACTGTGTGTCTGTGTCTGTAGATATATGTGTAGTTTGAGTGTGTGCGACTGTGTGCCTGTGTCTGTAGATATATGTGTAGTTTGAGTGTGTGCGACTGTGTGTCTGTGTCTGTAGATATATGTGTAGTTTGAGTGTGTGCGACTGTGTGCCTGTGTCTGTAGATATATGTGTAGTTTGAGTGTGTGCGACTGTGTGCCTGTGTCTGTAGATATATGTGTAGTTTGAGTGTGTGCGACTGTGTGCCTGTGTCTGTAGATATATGTGTAGTTTGAGTGTGTGCGACTGTGTGCCTGTGTCTGTAGATATATGTGTAGTTTGAGTGTGTGCGACTGTGTGTCTGTGTCTGTAGATATATGTGTAGTTGATTGTGCGACTGTGTGCCTGTGTCTGTAGATATATGTGTAGTTTGCGTGTGTGCGACTGTGTGCATGTGTCTGTAGATATCTGTGTAGTTTGCGTGTGTGCGACTGTGTGCCTGTGTCTGTAGATATATGTGTAGTTTGCGTGTGTGCGACTGTGTGCCTGTGTCTGTAGATATCTGTGTAGTTTGAGTGTGTGCGACTGTGTGCCTGTGTCTGTAGATATATGTGTAGTTTGCGTGTGTGCGACTGTGTGCCTGTGTCTGTAGATATCTGTGTAGTTTGCGTGTGTGCGACTGTGTGCCTGTGTCTGTAGATATATGTGTAGTTTGAGTGTGTGCGACTGTGTGTCTGTGTCTGTAGATATATGTGTAGTTTGAGTGTGTGCGACTGTGTGCCTGTGTCTGTAGATATATGTGTAGTTTGCGTGTGTGCGACTGTGTGTCTGTGTCTGTAGATATATGTGTAGTTTGAGTGTGTGCGACTGTGTGCCTGTGTCTGTAGATATATGTGTAGTTTGAGTGTGTGCGACTGTGTGCCTGTGTCTGTAGATATCTGTGTAGTTTGAGTGTGTGCGACTGTGTGTCTGTGTCTGTAGATATCTGTGTAGTTTGAGTGTGTGCGACTGTGTGTCTGTGTCTGTAGATATAGGTGTAGTTTGAGTGTATGAAACAATGTGCCTGTGTCTGTAGATATATGTGTAGTTTGCGTGTGTGCGACTGTGTGCCTGTGTCTGTAGATATATGTGTAGTTTGAGTGTGTGCGACTGTGTGTCTGTGTCTGTAGATATATGTGTAGTTTGAGTGTGTGCGACTGTGTGTCTGTGTCTGTAGATATATGTGTAGTTTGAGTGTGTGCGACTGTGTGTCTGTGTCTGTAGATATATGTGTAGTTTGAGTGTGTGCGACTGTGTGCCTGTGTCTGTAGATATATGTGTAGTTTGAGTGTGTGCGACTGTGTGCCTGTGTCTGTAGATATATGTGTAGTTTGAGTGTGTGCGACTGTGTGCCTGTGTCTGTAGATATATGTGTAGTTTGAGTGTGTGCGACTGTGTGCCTGTGTCTGTAGATATCTGTGTAGTTTGAGTGTGTGCGACTGTGTGCCTGTGTCTGTAGATATCTGTGTAGTTTGAGTGTGTGCGACTGTGTGTCTGTGTCTGTAGATATATGTGTAGTTTGAGTGTGTGCGACTGTGTGCCTGTGTCTGTAGATATATGTGTAGTTTGAGTGTGTGCGACTGTGTGCCTGTGTCTGTAGATATCTGTGTAGTTTGAGTGTGTGCGACTGTGTGCCTGTGTCTGTAGATATATGTGTAGTTTGAGTGTGTGCGACTGTGTGCCTGTGTCTGTAGATATATGTGTAGTTTGAGTGTGTGCGACTGTGTGTCTGTGTCTGTAGATATATGTGTAGTTTGAGTGTGTGCGACTGTGTGCCTGTGTCTGTAGATATATGTGTAGTTTGAGTGTGTGCGACTGTGTGCCTGTGTCTGTAGATATCTGTGTAGTTTGAGTGTGTGCGACTGTGTGCCTGTGTCTGTAGATATATGTGTAGTTTGAGTGTGTGCGACTGTGTGTCTGTGTCTGTAGATATATGTGTAGTTTGAGTGTGTGCGACTGTGTGCCTGTGTCTGTAGATATATGTGTAGTTTGAGTGTGTGCGACTGTGTGTCTGTGTCTGTAGATATATGTGTAGTTTGAGTGTGTGCGACTGTGTGCCTGTGTCTGTAGATATATGTGTAGTTTGAGTGTGTGCGACTGTGTGCCTGTGTCTGTAGATATATGTGTAGTTTGAGTGTGTGCGACTGTGTGCCTGTGTCTGTAGATATATGTGTAGTTTGAGTGTGTGCGACTGTGTGCCTGTGTCTGTAGATATCTGTGTAGTTTGAGTGTGTGCGACTGTGTCCCTGTGTCTGTAGATATCTGTGTAGTTTGAGTGTGTGCGACTGTGTGTCTGTGTCTGTAGATATCTGTGTAGTTTGAGTGTGTGCGACTGTGTGCCTGTGTCTGTAGATATCTGTGTAGTTTGAGTGTGTGCGACTGTGTGCCTGTGTCTGTAGATATCTGTGTAGTTTGCGTGTGTGCGACTGTGTCCCTGTGTCTGTAGATATCTGTGTAGTTTGAGTGTGTGCGACTGTGTCCCTGTGTCTGTAGATATCTGTGTAGTTTGAGTGTGTGCGACTGTGTGCCTGTGTCTGTAGATATATGTGTAGTTTGAGTGTGTGCGACTGTGTGCCTGTGTCTGTAGATATATGTGTAGTTTTAGTGTGTGCGACTGTGTGTCTGTGTCTGTAGATATATGTGTAGTTTGCGTGTGTGCGACTGTGTCCCTGTGTCTGTAGATATCTGTGTAGTTTGAGTGTGTGCGACTGTGTCCCTGTGTCTGTAGATATCTGTGTAGTTTGAGTGTGTGCGACTGTGTGCCTGTGTCTGTAGATATATGTGTAGTTTGAGTGTGTGCGACTGTGTGCCTGTGTCTGTAGATATATGTGTAGTTTGAGTGTGTGCGACTGTGTGTCTGTGTCTGTAGATATATGTGTAGTTTGCGTGTGTGCGACTGTGTGCCTGTGTCTGTAGATATCTGTGTAGTTTGAGTGTGTGCGACTGTGTGCCTGTGTCTGTAGATATATGTGTAGTTTGAGTGTGTGCGACTGTGTGCCTGTGTCTGTAGATATCTGTGTAGTTTGCGTGTGTGCGACTGTGTGCCTGTGTCTTTAGATATATGTGTAGTTTGAGTGTGTGCGACTGTGTGTCTGTGTCTGTAGATATATGTGTAGTTTGAGTGTGTGCGACTGTGTGCCTGTGTCTGTAGATATATGTGTAGTTTGAGTGTGTGCGACTGTGTGTCTGTGTCTGTAGATATATGTGTAGTTTGAGTGTGTGCGACTGTGTGCCTGTGTCTGTAGATATATGTGTAGTTTGAGTGTGTGCGACTGTGTGCCTGTGTCTGTAGATATATGTGTAGTTTGAGTGTGTGCGACTGTGTGCCTGTGTCTGTAGATATATGTGTAGTTTGAGTGTGTGCGACTTTGTGCCTGTGTCTGTAGATATCTGTGTAGTTTGAGTGTGTGCGACTGTGTCCCTGTGTCTGTAGATATCTGTGTAGTTTGAGTGTGTGCGACTGTGTGTCTGTGTCTGTAGATATCTGTGTAGTTTGAGTGTGTGCGACTGTGTGCCTGTGTCTGTAGATATCTGTGTAGTTTGAGTGTGTGCGACTGTGTGCCTGTGTCTGTAGATATCTGTGTAGTTTGCGTGTGTGCGACTGTGTCCCTGTGTCTGTAGATATCTGTGTAGTTTGAGTGTGTGCGACTGTGTCCCTGTGTCTGTAGATATCTGTGTAGTTTGAGTGTGTGCGACTGTGTGCCTGTGTCTGTAGATATATGTGTAGTTTGAGTGTGTGCGACTGTGTGCCTGTGTCTGTAGATATATGTGTAGTTTGCGTGTGTGCGACTGTGTGCCTGTGTCTGTAGATATATGTGTAGTTTGAGTGTGTGCGACTGTGTGCCTGTGTCTGTAGATATATGTGTAGTTTGCGTGTGTGCGACTGTGTGCCTGTGTCTGTAGATATATGTGTAGTTTGAGTGTGTGCGACTGTGTGCCTGTGTCTGTAGATATATGTGTAGTTTGAGTGTGTGCGACTGTGTGCCTGTGTCTGTAGATATATGTGTAGTTTGAGTGTGTGCGACTGTGTGCCTGTGTCTGTAGATATATGTGTAGTTTGAGTGTGTGCGACTGTGTGCCTGTGTCTGTAGATATATGTGTAGTTTGAGTGTGTGCGACTGTGTGCCTGTGTCTGTAGATATATGTGTAGTTTGAGTGTGTGCGACTGTGTGCCTGTGTCTGTAGATATATGTGTAGTTTGAGTGTGCTCGACTGTGTGCCTGTGTCTGTAGATATATGTGTAGTTTGCGTGTGTGCGACTGTGTGCCTGTGTCTGTAGATATATGTGTAGTTTGAGTGTGTGCGACTGTGTGCCTGTGTCTGTAGATATATGTGTAGTTTGAGTGTGTGCGACTGTGTGTCTGTGTCTGTAGATATATGTGTAGTTGATTGTGCGACTGTGTGCCTTCGTCTGTAGATATATGTGTAGTTTGCGTGTGTGCGACTGTGTGCCTGTGTCTGTAGATATCTGTGTAGTTTGCGTGTGTGCGACTGTGTGCCTGTGTCTGTAGATATATGTGTAGTTTGCGTGTGTGCGACTGTGTGCCTGTGTCTGTAGATATCTGTGTAGTTTGAGTGTGTGCGACTATGTGCCTGTGTCTGTAGATATATGTGTAGTTTGCGTGTGTGCGACTGTGTGCCTGTGTCTGTAGATATCTGTGTAGTTTGCGTGTGTGCGACTGTGTGCCTGTGTCTGTAGATATATGTGTAGTTTGCGTGTGTGCGACTGTGTGCCTGTGTCTGTAGATATATGTGTAGTTTGCGTGTGTGCGACTGTGTGCCTGTGTCTGTAGATATATGTGTAGTTTGCGTGTGTGCGACTGTGTGCCTGTGTCTGTAGATATATGTGTAGTTTGCGTGTGTGCGACTGTGTGCCTGTGTCTGTAGATATATGTGTAGTTTGCGTGTGTGCGACTGTGTGCCTGTGTCTGTAGATATCTGTGTAGTTTGAGTGTGTGCGACTGTGTGCCTGTGTCTGTAGATATATGTGTAGTTTGCGTGTGTGCGACTGTGTGCCTGTGTCTGTAGATATCTGTGTAGTTTGAGTGTGTGCGACTGTGTGCCTGTGTCTGTAGATATCTGTGTAGTTTGAGTGTGTGCGACTGTGTGCCTGTGTCTGTAGATATATGTGTAGTTTTAGTGTGTGCGACTGTGTGCCTGTGTCTGTAGATATATGTGTAGTTTGAGTGTGTGCGACTGTGTGCCTGTGTCTGTAGATATATGTGTAGTTTGAGTGTGTGCGACTGTGTGCCTGTGTCTGTAGATATATGTGTAGTTTGAGTGTGTGCGACTGTGTGCCTGTGTCTGTAGATATCTGTGTAGTTTGAGTGTGTGCGACTGTGTCCCTGTGTCTGTAGATATCTGTGTAGTTTGAGTGTGTGCGACTGTGTGTCTGTGTCAGTAGATATCTGTGTAGTTTGAGTGTGTGCGACTGTGTGCCTGTGTCTGTAGATATCTGTGTAGTTTGAGTGTGTGCGACTGTGTGCCTGTGTCTGTAGATATCTGTGTAGTTTGCGTGTGTGCGACTGTGTCCCTGTGTCTGTAGATATCTGTGTAGTTTGAGTGTGTGCGACTGTGTCCCTGTGTCTGTAGATATCTGTGTAGTTTGAGTGTGTGCGACTGTGTGCCTGTGTCTGTAGATATATGTGTAGTTTGAGTGTGTGCGACTGTGTGCCTGTGTCTGTAGATATCTGTGTAGTTTGCGTGTGTGCGACTGTGTCCCTGTGTCTGTAGATATCTGTGTAGTTTGAGTGTGTGCGACTGTGTCCCTGTGTCTGTAGATATCTGTGTAGTTTGAGTGTGTGCGACTGTGTGCCTGTGTCTGTAGATATATGTGTAGTTTGAGTGTGTGCGACTGTGTGCCTGTGTCTGTAGATATCTGTGTAGTTTGAGTGTGTGCGACTGTGTGCCTGTGTCTGTAGATATATGTGTAGTTTGAGTGTGTGCGACTGTGTGCCTGTGTCTGTAGATATATGTGTAGTTTGAGTGTGTGCGACTGTGTGCCTGTGTCTGTAGATATATGTGTAGTTTGAGTGTGCGCGACTGTGTGCCTGTGTCTGTAGATATATGTGTAGTTTGCGTGTGTGCGACTGTGTGCCTGTGTCTGTAGATATATGTGTAGTTTGAGTGTGTGCGACTGTGTGCCTGTGTCTGTAGATATATGTGTAGTTTGAGTGTGTGCGACTGTGTGTCTGTGTCTGTAGATATATGTGTAGTTGATCTTGCGACTGTGTGCCTGTGTCTGTAGATATATGTGTAGTTTGCGTGTGTGCGACTGTGTGCCTGTGTCTGTAGATATCTGTGTAGTTTGCGTGTGTGCGACTGTGTGCCTGTGTCTGTAGATATATGTGTAGTTTGCGTGTGTGCGACTGTGTGCCTGTGTCTGTAGATATCTGTGTAGTTTGAGTGTGTGCGACTGTGTGCCTGTGTCTGTAGATATATGTGTAGTTTGCGTGTGTGCGACTGTGTGCCTGTGTCTGTAGATATCTGTGTAGTTTGCGTGTGTGCGACTGTGTGCCTGTGTCTGTAGATATATGTGTAGTTTGCGTGTGTGCGACTGTGTGCCTGTGTCTGTAGATATATGTGTAGTTTGCGTGTGTGCGACTGTGTGCCTGTGTCTGTAGATATATGTGTAGTTTGCGTGTGTGCGACTGTGTGCCTGTGTCTGTAGATATATGTGTAGTTTGCGTGTGTGCGACTGTGTGCCTGTGTCTGTAGATATATGTGTAGTTTGCGTGTGTGCGACTGTGTGCCTGTGTCTGTAGATATCTGTGTAGTTTGAGTGTGTGCGACTGTGTGCCTGTGTCTGTAGATATCTGTGTAGTTTGAGTGTGTGCGACTGTGTGCCTGTGTCTGTAGATATATGTGTAGTTTGCGTGTGTGCGACTGTGTGCCTGTGTCTGTAGATATATGTGTAGTTTGCGTGTGTGCGACTGTGTGCCTGTGTCTGTAGATATCTGTGTAGTTTGAGTGTGTGCGACTGTGTGCCTGTGTCTGTAGATATCTGTGTAGTTTGAATGTGTGCGACTGTGTGCCTGTGTCTGTAGATATATGTGTAGTTTGCGTGTGTGCGACTGTGTGCCTGTGTCTGTAGATATATGTGTAGTTTGCGTGTGTGCGACTGTGTGCCTGTGTCTGTAGATATATGTGTAGTTTGCGTGTGTGCGACTGTGTGCCTGTGTCTGTAGATATCTGTGTAGTTTGAGTGTGTGCGACTGTGTGCCTGTGTCTGTAGATATCTGTGTAGTTTGAGTGTGTGCGACTGTGTGCCTGTGTCTGTAGATATATGTGTAGTTTGCGTGTGTGCGACTGTGTGCCTGTGTCTGTAGATATCTGTGTAGTTTGAGTGTGTGCGACTGTGTGCCTGTGTCTGTAGATATCTGTGTAGTTTGAGTGTGTGCGACTGTGTGCCTGTGTCTGTAGATATCTGTGTAGTTTGAGTGTGTGCGACTGTGTGCCTGTGTCTGTAGATATCTGTGTAGTTTGAGTGTGTGCGACTGTGTGCCTGTGTCTGTAGATATCTGTGTAGTTTGAGTGTGTGCGACTGTGTGCCTGTGTCTGTAGATATCTGTGTAGTTTGAGTGTGTGCGACTGTGTGCCTGTGTCTGTAGATATCTGTGTAGTTTGAGTGTGTGCGACTGTGTGCCTGTGTCTGTAGATATCTGTGTAGTTTGAGTGTGTGCGACTGTGTGCCTGTGTCTGTAGATATCTGTGTAGTTTGAGTGTGTGCGACTGTGTGCCTGTGTCTGTAGATATCTGTGTAGTTTGAGTGTGTGCGACTGTGTGCCTGTGTCTGTAGATATCTGTGTAGTTTGAGTGTGTGCGACTGTGTGCCTGTGTCTGTAGATATCTGTGTAGTTTGAGTGTGTGCGACTGTGTGCCTGTGTCTGTAGATATCTGTGTAGTTTGAGTGTGTGCGACTGTGTGCCTGTGTCTGTAGATATATGTGTAGTTTGAGTGTGTGCGACTGTGTGCCTGTGTCTGTAGATATCTGTGTAGTTTGAGTGTGTGCGACTGTGTGCCTGTGTCTGTAGATATATGTGTAGTTTGAGTGTGTGCGACTGTGTACCTGTGTCGGTAGATATATGTGTAGTTTGAGTGTGTGCGACTGTGTCCCTGTGTCTGTAGATATCTGTGTAGTTTGAGTGTGTGCGACTGTGTGCCTGTGTCTGTAGATATCTGTGTAGTTTGAGTGTGTGCGACTGTGTGCCTGTGTCTGTGGATATCTGTGTAGTTTGAGTGTGTGCGACTGTGTGCCTGTGTCTGTAGATATATGTGTAGTTGATTGTGCGACTGTGTGCCTGTGTCGGTAGATATATGTGTAGTTTGAGTAAGTGCGACTGTGTGCCTGTGTCGGTAGATATCTGTGTAGTTTGAGTGTGTGCGACTGTGTGCCTGTGTCTGTAGATATTTGTGTAGTTTGAGTGTGTGCGACTGTGTGCCTGTGTCTGTAGATATCTGTGTAGTTAGAGTGTGTGCGACTGTGTGCCTGTGTCTGTAGATATATGTGTAGTTTGAGTGTGTGCGACTGTGTGTCTGTGTCTGTAGATATATGTGTAGTTGATTGTGCGACTGTGTGCCTGTGTCGGTAGATATATGTGTAGTTTGAGTGTGTGCGACTGTGTCCCTGTGTCTGTAGATATATGTGTAGTTTGCGTGTGTGCGACTGTGTGCCTGTGTCTGTAGATATCTGTGTAGTTAGAGTGTGTGCGACTGTGTGCCTGTGTCTGTAGATATATGTGTAGTTTGAGTGTGTGCGACTGTGTGTCTGTGTCTGTAGATATATGTGTAGTTGATTGTGCGACTGTGTGCCTGTGTCGGTAGATATATGTGTAGTTTGGGTGTGTGCGACTGTGTGCCTGTGTCTGTAGATATATGTTAGTTTGAGTGTGTGCGACTGTGTGCCTGTGTATGTGAGAGGGGAGGGGGGATAGTGTGAGTGTTGTAGTATGAGATCATGTGAATGTAAATGTATGTATAGTTGTGTGTGATGCTACTGTGTGTCTGTGTATGTGCGAGGGGCGAGGGGATGGTGTGTTAAAACATACCATTAGACTAAATGTCTGTGTATGTGTTCGGGAGAGGGTAGTGGATCTGCGAGTGTATGAGTAGTTGTGTTTCTGTATATGTGTGAGTGGTGTGACTGTGTGTGACTGTGTTTCTGCATATGTGTGAGTGGTGTGAACATGTGTGTGACTGTGTTACTGTATATGTGTGAGTGGTGTGACTGTGTGTCTATATATGTGTAACTGTGTTTCTGTATATGTATGAGTGGTGTGACTGTGTTTCTGTATATGTGTGAGTGGTGTGACTGTGTGTGACTGTGTTTCTGTATATGTGTGAGTGGTGTGACTGTGTGTCTGTATATGTTTGATTGGTGTGACTGTGTCCGACTGTGTTTCTGTATATGTGTAAGTGGTGTGACTGTATGCGACTGTGTGTCTATGTATGTGTGAGTGGTGTGACTGTGTGCGACTGTGCTTCTGTATATGTGTGAGTGGTGTGAATATGTCCGACTGTGTGTCTATCAATGTGTGAGTGGTGTGACCGTGTGTCTGTGTCTAAATATGTGTGAGTGGTGTGACTGTGTGCGACTGTGTTTGTATATGTGTGAGTGAAGTGACTGTTTCCGACTGCGTGTCTGTATATGTGTGAGTGGTGTGACTGTGTGTGAATGTGTTTCTGTATATGTGTGAGTGGTGTGACTGTGTCCGACTGTGTGTCTGTATATGTGTGAGTGGTGTGACTGTGTGTCTGTATATGTGTGAGTGGTGTGACTGTGTGTCTGTATATGTGTGAGTGGTGTCACTGTGTCCGACTGTGTTTCTGTATATGTGTGAGTGGTGTGACTGTGTGCGACTGTAAGTCTGTATATGTGTGAGTGGTGTGAGTGTGTGTCTGTATATGTGTGAGTGGTGTGACTGTGTCCGACTGTGTTTCTGTATATGTGTGAGTGGAGTGACTGTGTGCGACTGTGTTTCTGTATATGTGTGAGTGGTGTGACTGTGTTTCTTTAAATGTGTCAGTGGTGTGACTGTGTGTCTATATATGTGTGAGTGGTGTGACTGTGTGTCTGTATATGTGTGAGTGGTGTTACTGTGTCCGACTCTGTTTCTTATATGTGTGAGTGGTGTGACTGTGTGCGACTGTGTGTCGGTATATATGTGAGTGGTGTGACTGGTATGACTGTGTTTCTGTATAAGTGTGAGTTGTGTGACTGTGTGTTACAGTGTTTCTGAATATGTGTGAGTGGTGTGACTGTGCGTCTGTATATAAGTGAATGGTGTGAATGTGTTTCTGCATTTGTGTGAATGGTGTGACTGTGTGTCTGTATATGTGTGAGTGGTGTGACTGTGTGTCTGTATATGTGTGAGTGGTGTGACTGTGTCCGACTGTGTTTCTGTATACGTGTGAGTGGTGTGACTGTGTGCGACTGTGTGTCTGTATATGTGTGAGTGGTGTGACTGTGTGTGACTGTGTTTCTGTATATGTTTGAGTGGTGTGACTGTGTTTCTGTATATTTGTGAGTGGTGTGACTGTGATTCTGTATATGTTAGAGTGGTGTGACTGTGATTCTGTATATATGTGAGTGGTGAGACTGTATTTCTGTATAAGTGTAAGTGGTGTGACTGTGTCCGACTGTGTGTCTATATATGTGTGTAAGGTGTGACTGTGTGTCTGTATATGTGTGAGTGGTGTGACTGTGTGTCTGTATATATGTGAGTGGTGTGACTGTGTGTTTGTATATGTGTGAGTGGTGTGACTGTGTGTCTGTATATGTGTGAGTGGTGTGACTGTGTGTCTGTATAAGTGTGAGTGGTGTGACTGTGTGTCTGTATATGTGTGAGTGGTGTAACTGTGTTTCTGTATATGTGTAAGTGGTGTGACTAAGTTTCTGTATATGTGTGAGTGGTGTGACTGTGTGCGACTGTGTGTCTGTATATGTGTGAGTGGTGTGACTGTGTGCGACTGTGTGTCTGTATATGTGTGAGTGGTGTGACTGTGTGCGACTGTGTGTCTTTATATGTGTGAGTGGTGTGACTGTGTGCGACTGTGTGTCCGTATATGTGTGAGTGGTGTGACTGTGTGCGACTGTGCTTCTTTGTATGTGTGAGTGGTGTGACTGTGTGCGACTGTGTGTCTGTATATGTGTGAGTGGTGTGACTGTGAGCGACTGTGTGTCTGTATATGTGTGAGTGGTGTGACTGTTTGCGACTGTGTGTCTTTATATGTGTAAATGGTGTGACTGTGTGTCTGTATATGTGTGAATGGTGTGACTGTCTGCGACTGTGTGTCTGTATATGTGTGAGTGGTGTGACTGTATGCGACTGTGTGTCTGTATATTGTGAGTGGTTAGAATGTGTTTCTGTATATGTGTGAGTGGAGTGACTGTGTGCGACTGTGTGTCTTTATATGTGTAAATGGTGTGACTGTGTGTCTGTATATATGTGAGTGGTGTGACTGTGTGTCTGTATATGTGTGAGTGGTGTGACTGTGTGTCTGTATATGTGTGAGTGGTGTGGCTGTGTTTCTGTATATGTTTGAGTGGTGAGACTGTGTGTCTGTATATGTGTGAATGGTGTTACTGTGTTTCTGTATATGTGTGAGTGGTGTGACTGTGTTTCTGTATATGTGTGAGTGGTGTGACTGTGTGTCTGTATATGTGTGAGAGGTGTGACTGTGTTTCTGTATATGTGTGAGTAGTGTGACTGTGTTTCTGTATATGTGTGAGTTGTGTGACTGTGTGTGATTGTGTTTCTGTATATATGTAAGTGGTGTGACTGTGTCCGACTGTGTTTCTGTATATGTGTGAGTGGTGTGACTGTGTGTGACTGTGATTCTGTAAATATGTGAGTGGTGTGACTGTGTGTGACTGTGTTTCTGTATATGTGTGATTGGTGTGACTGTGTTTCTGTATATTTGTGAGTGGTGTGACTGTGTGTCTGTATATGTATGAGTGGTGTGACTGTGTTTCTGTATATGTGTGAGTTGTGTGACTGTGTTTCTGTATATGTGTGAGAGTAGTGACTGTGAGTGACTGTGTTTCTGTATATGTGTGAGTGGTGTGACTGTGTTTCTGTTTATGTGTGAATGGTGTGACTGTGTTTCTGTATATGTGTGAGTGGTGGGACTGTGTTTCTGTATATGTGTGAGTTGTGTGACTGTGTGTCTATATATGTATGAATGGTTTGACTGTGTTTCTGTATATGAGTGAGTGGTGTGACTGTGTGTGACTGTGTGTCTGTATATGTGTGAATGGTGTGACTGTTTGTGACTTTGTGTCTGTATATGTGTGAGTGGTGTGACTGTGTGTCTGTATATGTGTGAGTGCTGTGACTGTGTGCGACTGTGTGTCTGTATATGAGCGAGTGGTGTGACTGTGTGCGACTGTGTGTCAGTATATGTGTGAGTTGTGTGACTGTGTGCGACTGTGTGTTTGTATATGTGTAAATGGTGTGACTGTGTGTCTGTATATGTGTGAATGGTTTGACTGTCTGCGACTGTGTGTCTGTATATGTGTGAGTGGTGTGACTGTGTGCGACTGTGTGTTTGTATATGTGTAAATGGTCTGACTGTGTGTCTGTATATGTGTTAGTGGTGTGACTGTGTATGACTGTATTTCTGTATATGTGTGAGTGGTGTGACTGTGTGTGACTGAGTATCTGTATATGTGTGAGTGATGTGACTGTGTGTGACTGTGTGTCTTTATATTTGTGTGTGGTGTGAATGTGTGTCTGTATATGTGTGAGTGGTGTGACTGTGTGTCTGTATATGTGTGAGTGGTGTGACTGTTTGTGACTGAGTGTCTGTATATGTGTGAGTAATGTGACTGTGTGCGACTGTGTGTCTGTATATGTTTGAGTGGTGTGACTGTGTGTCTACTTTTGTGTGAGTGGTGTGACTGTGTGTCTGTATATGTGTGCGTTGTGTGATTGTGTTTTTGTATATGTGTGAGTGGTGTGACTGTGTGTCTGTATATGTGTGAGTGGTGTGACTCTGTTTCTGTATATGTGTGAGTGGTGTGACTGGGTGTCTGTATATGTGTGAGTGGTGTGACTGTGTGTCTGTATATGTGTGAGTGGTGTTACTGTGTCCGACTGTGTTTCTGTATATGTGTGAGTGGTGTGACTGTGTGTGACTGTGTTTCTGTATATGTGTGAGTTGTGTGACTGTGTTTATGTATATGTGTGAGTAATGTGACTGTGAGTGGCTGTGTTTCTGTATATGTGTGAGTGGTGTGACTGTGTTTCTTATATAAGTGATTGGTGTTACTGTGTTTCTGTAAATGTGTGAATGGTGTGACTGTGTTTCTGTATATGTGTGAATGGTGTGACTGTGTTTCTGTTTATGTGTGAGTGGTGTGACTGTGTTTCTGTATATGTGTGAGTGGTGTGACTGTGTGTCTGTATATGTGTGAGTGGTGTAACTGTGTGACTGAGTGTCTGTATATGTGTGAGTAATGTGACTGTGTGCGACTTTGTGTATGTATATGTTTGAGTGGTGTGACTGTGTGTCTGTATATGTGTGAGTGGTGTGACTGTGTGTCCGTATATGTGTGAGTGGTGTGTCCGTGTGCGACTGTGTGTCTCTATATGTGTGAGTGGTGTGACTGTGTGCGACTGTGTCTGTATATGTGTGAGTGGTGTGACTGTGTGTGAATGTGTTTCTGTATATGTTTGAGTGGTGTGACTGTGTGCGACTGTATGTCTGTATATGTGTGAGTGGTGTGACTGTGTGTCTATATATGTGTGAGTGGTGTGACTGTGTGTCTGTATATGTGTGAGTGGTGTGACTGTGTGTCTGTATATGTGTGAGTGGTGTAAATGTGTGTCTGTATTTGTGTGAGTGGTGTGACTGTGTGCGACTGTCTGTCTGTATATGTGTTAGTGGTGTGACTGTGTGCGACTGTTTTTCTGTATATGTGTGAGTGGTGTGACTGTGTGTA
The DNA here is from genome assembly GCA_021962125.1 of Bulinus truncatus. Taxonomy (NCBI): domain Eukaryota; kingdom Metazoa; phylum Mollusca; class Gastropoda; family Planorbidae; genus Bulinus; species Bulinus truncatus. The sequence continues at coordinate 1,655,618 of JAGDYQ010000140.1, read as the reverse complement.
CCTGAGTGTCTGTATATGTGTTAGTGGTGTGACTGTGTGCGACTGTGTGTCTGTATATGTGTGAGTGGTGTGACTGTGTTTCTGTATATGTGTGAATGCTGTGACTGTGTTTCTGTTTATGTGTGAATGGTGTGACTGTGTTTCTGTATATGTGTGAGTGGTGTGACTGTGTTTTAGTATAAGTGTGAGTGGTGTGACTGTGTGTCTGTATATGTGTGAGTGGTGTAACTTTGTTTGACTGTGTGTCTGTATATGTGTGAATAATGTGACTGTGTGCGACTGTGTGTCTGTATATGTGTGAGTGGTGTGACTGTGCGACTGTGTGTCTGTATATGTGTGAGTTGTGTGACTGTGTGCGACTGTTGGTCTGTATATGTGTGAGTGGTGTTACTGTGTGAGACAGTGTTTCTGAATATGTGTGAGTGGTGTGACTGTGTTCTGTATATGTGTGAGTGGTGTGACTGTGTGCGACTGTGTGTCTGTATATGTGTGAGTGGTGTGACTGTAAGTCTGAATAAGTGTGAGTGGTGTTATTGTGTGTCTGTATATGTGTGAGTAGTGTGATTCTGTGTCTGTATATGTGTGAGTAATGTGACTGTGTGCAACTGTCTGTCTGTATATGTGTGGGTGGTGTGACGGTGTTTCTGTATATGTGTGAGTGGTGTGACTGTGTGTCTGTATATGGGGATTAGTGTGATTGTGTTTCTGTATATGTGTGAGTGGTGAGACTTTGTGTCTGTATATGTGTGAGTGGTGTGACTGTGTTTCTGTATATGTGTAAGTGGTTTGACTGTTTTTCTGTATATGTGTGAGTGGTGTGACTGTGTGCGACTGTGTGTCTGTATATGTGTGAGTGGTGTGACTGTGCGACTGTGTGTCTGTATATGTGTGAGTTGTGTGACTGTGTGCGACTGTTGGTCTGTATATGTGTGAGTGGTGTTACTGTGTGAGACAAGGTTTCTGAATATGTGTGAGTGGTGTGACTGTGTATTGTATATGTGTGAGTGGTGTGACTGTGTGCGACTGTGTGTCTGTATATGTGTGAGTGGTGTGACTGTGTGTCTGTATAAGTGTGAGTGGTGTTATTGTGTGTCTGTATATGTGTGAGTAGTGTGATTCTGTGTCTGTATATGTGTGAGTGATGTGACTGTGTGCAACTGTCTGTCTGTATATGTGTGGGTGGTGTGACGGTGTTTCTGTATAAGTGTGAGTGGTGTGACTGTGTTTCTGTATATGTGTGAGTTGTGTGACTATGTGTCTGTATATGTGAGGGTGGTGTGACTGTGTGCGACTGTGTGTCTGTATATGTGTCAGTAGTGTGACTGTGTGTCTGTATATGTGTGAGTGGTGTTATTGTTTGTCTGTATATGTGTGAGTAGCGTGATTCTGTGTCTGTATATGTGTGAGTGGTGTGACTGTGTGTCTGTATATGAGTGAGTGGTGTGACTGTGTGTGACTTTGTGTCTGTATATGTTTGAGTGGTGTGACTGTGTGTCTGTATATGTGTGAGTGGTGTGACTGTGTGTCTGTATATGTGTGAGTGGTGTGATTGTGTTTCTGTATATTTGTGAGTGGTGTGACTGTGTGTCTGTATATATGTAAGTGGTGTGACTGTGTTTCTGTATATTGTGAGTGGTGAGACTGTGTGTCTGTATATGTGTGAGTGGTGTTACTGTGTCCGACTGTGTTTCTGTAAGTGTGTGAGTGGTGTGACTGTGTGCGACTGTGTTTCTGTATATGTGTGAGTGGTGTGACTGTGTGCGACTGTGTGTCTGTATATGTGTGAGTGGTGTGACTGTGTGAGACTGTGTGTCTGTATAATTGTGAGTGGTGTGACTGTGTGCGACTGTGTGTCTGTATATGTATGAGTGGTGTTACTGTGTGCGACTGTGTGTCTGTATATGCGTGAGTGGTTTTACTGTGTGAGACAGTGTTTCTGTATATGTGTGAGTGGTGTGACTGTGTGTCTGTATATGTGTGAGTGGTGTGACTGTGTACTAATGTGTGTCTGTATATGTGTGAGTAGTGTGACTGTGTGCGACTGTCTGTCTGTATATGTGTGGGTGGTGTGAATGTGTTTCTGTATATGTGTGAGTGGTGTGACTGTGTGTTTGTATATGAGTGAGTGGTGTGACTGTGTTTCTGTTTATGTGTGAGGGGTATGACTGTGTGTCTTTATATGTGTGAGTGGTGTGACTGTGTGTCTGTATATTTGTGAGTGGTGTGACTGTGTGCGACTGTGTGTCTGTATATGTGTGAGTGGTGTGACTGTGTGTCTGTATATGAGTGAGTGGTGTTACTGTGTGTCTGTATATGTGTGAGTAGTGTGATTCTGTGTCTGTATATGTGTGAGTGGTGTGACTGTGTGTCTGTATATGTGTGAGTGGTGTGGCTGTGTGCGACTGTTTGTCTGTATATTTGTGAGTGGTGTGACTGTGTGTCTGTATATGTGTGAGTGGTGTGACTGTGTGTCTGTATATGTGTAAGTGGTGTGACTGTGTGTCTGTATATGTGTTAGTGGTGTGACTGTGTGCGACTTTGTGTCTGTATATGTGTAAGTTTTGTAACTGTTTGCGACTGTGTGTCTGTATATGTGTGAGTGGTGTGACTGTGTTTCTGTATAAATGTGACTGTGTGCGACTGTGTGTCTGTATATGTGTGAGTTGTGTGACTGTATTTTAGTATATGAATGAGTGGTGTCTCTGTATGCGACTATGTGTCTGAATATGAGTGAGTGGCGTGACTGTGTGCGACTGTGTGTCTGTATATGTTTGAGTGGTGTGACTGTGTGCGACTGTGTTTCTGTATATGTGTGAGTGGTGTGACTGTGTGTTTGTATATGTGTGAGTGGTGTGACTTTGTTTCTGTATATGTGTGGGTGGTGCGACTGTGTGTCTGTATATGTGTAAGTGGTGTGACTGTGTGCGACTTTGTGTCTGTACATGTGTGAGTGGTGTGATTGTGTTTCTGTATATGTGCGGGTGGTGTGACTTAGTGTCTATGTATGTGTGAGTGGTGTGACTGTGTGTGACTGTGTGTCTGTATATGAGTGAGTGGTGTGGCTATGTGTCTGTATATGTGTGAATGGTGTGATTGTGTGCGACTGTTTGTCTGTATATGTGTGAGTGGTGTGACTGTGTGTGACTGTGTTTGTGTATATGTGTGAGTGGTGTGACTTTGTGTGACTGTGTGTCTGTATATGTGTGAGTGGTGTTACTGTGTGCGTCTGTGTTTCTGTATATGTTTAAGTGGTGTTACTGTGTGAGACTGTGTTTCTGTATATGTGTAAGTGGTGTGACTGTGTACGACTCTTTGTCTGTATATGTGTGAGTGGTGTGACTGTTTGCGACTGTGTGTCTGTATATGTGTGAGTGGTATGACTGTGTGCGACTGTGTGTCTGTATATGTATGAGTGGTGTAACTGTGTGCGACTGTTTTTCTGTATATGTGTGAGTGGTGTAACTGTGTGTGACTGTGTGTCAGTATATGTTTGAGTGGTGCGACTGTGTTTCTGTATATGTGTGGGTGGTGTGACTGTGTGTCTGTATATGTGTGAGTGGTGTGACTGTGTGCGACTGTGTGTCTGTATATGTGTGAGTGGTGAGACAGTGTGTCTGTATTTGAGTGAGTGGTGTAACTGTGTGTCTGTATATGTGTGAGTAGTGTGATTCTGTGTCTGTATATGTGTGAGTGGTGTGACTGTGTGCGACTGTGTGTCTGTATATGTGTGAGTGGTGTGACTGTGTGTCTGTATAAGTGTGAGTGGTGTTATTGTGTGTCAGTATATGTGTGAGTAGTGCGATTCTGTGTCTGTATATGTGTGAGTGATGTGACTGTGTGCAACTGTCTGTTTGTATATGTGTGGGTGGTGTGACGGTGTTTCTGTATATGTGTGAGTGGTGTGACTGTGTTTCTGTATATGTGTGAGTTGTGTGACTGTGTGTCTGTATATGTGAGGGTGGTGTGACTGTGTGCGACTGTGTGTCTGTATATGTGTCAGTAGTGTGACTGTGTGTCTGTATATGTGTGAGTGGTGTTACTGTTTGTCTGTATATGTGTGAGTAGCGTGATTCTGTGTCTGTATATGTGTGAGTGGTGTGACTGTGTGTCTGTATATGAGTGAGTGGTGTGACTGTGTGTGACTGTGTGTCTGTATATGTGTGAGTGGTGTGACTGTGTGTCTGTATATGTGTGAGTGGTGTGACTGTGTGCGACTGTGTGTCTGTATATGTTTGAGTGGTGTGACTGTGTGCGACTGTGTTTCTGTATATGTGTGAGTGGTGTGACTGTGTGTCTGTATATGTGTGAGTGGTGTGACTTTGTTTCTGTATATGTGTGGGTGGTGCGACTGTGTGTCTGTATATGTGTAAGTGGTGTGACTGTGTGCGACTTTGTGTCTGTACATGTGTGAGTGGTGTGATTGTGTTTCTGTATATGTGCGGGTGGTGTGACTTAGTGTCTATGTATGTGTGAGTGGTGTGACTGTGTGTGACTGTGTGTCTGTATATGAGTGAGTGGTGTGGCTATGTGTCTGTATATGTGTGAATGGTGTGATTGTGTGCGACTGTTTGTCTGTATATGTGTGAGTGGTGTGACTGTGTGTGACTGTGTTTGTGTATATGTGTGAGTGGTGTGACTTTGTGTGACTTTGTGTCTGTATATGTGTGAGTGGTGTTACTGTGTGCGTCTGTGTTTCTGTATAAGTTTAAGTGGTGTTACTGTGTGAGACTGTGTTTCTGTATATGTGTAAGTGGTGTGACTGTGTACGACTCTGTGTCTGTATATGTGTGAGTGGTGTGACCGTGTGTGACTGAGTATCTGTATATTTGTGAGTGGTGTGACTGTTTGCGACTGTGTGTCTGTATATGTGTGAGTGGTATGACTGTGTGCGACTGTGTGTCTGTATATGTATGAGTGGTGTGACTGTGTGCGACTGTTTTTCTGTATATGTGTGAGTGGTGTAACTGTATGTGACTGTGTGTCTGTATATGTTTGAGTGGTGCGACTGTGTTTCTGTATATGTGTGGGTGGTGTGACTGTGTGTCTGTATATGTGTGAATGGTGTGACTGTGTGCGACTGTGTGTCTGTATATGTGTGAGTGGTGTGACAGTGTGTCTGTATATGAGTGAGTGGTGTAACTGTGTGTCTGTATATGTGTGAGTAGTGTGATTCTGTGTCTGTATATGTGTGAGTGGTGTGACTGTGTGCGACTGTGTGTCTGTATATGTGTGAGTGGTGTGACTGTGTGTCTGTATAAGTGTGAGTGGTGTTATTGTGTGTCTGTATATGTGTGAGTAGTGTGATTCTGTGTCTGTATATGTGTGAGTGATGTGACTGTGTGCAACTGTCTGTTTGTATATGTGTGGGTGGTGTGACGGTGTTTCTGTATATGTGTGAGTGGTGTGACTGTGTTTCTGTATATGTGTGAGTTGTGTGACTGTGTGTCTGTATATGTGAGGGTGGTGTGACTGTGTGCGACTGTGTGTCTGTATATGTGTGAGTGGTGTTACTGTTTGTCTGTATATGTGTGAGTAGCGTGATTCTGTGTCTGTATATGTGTGAGTGGTGTGACTGTGTGTCTGTATATGAGTGAGTGGTGTGACTGTGTGTGACTGTGTTTCTGTATATGTGTGAGTGGTGTGACTGTGTGTCTGTATATGTGTGAGTGGTGTGACTGTGTGCGACTGTGTGTCTGTATATGTTTGAGTGGTGTGACTGTGTGCGACTGTGTTTCTGTATTTGTGTGAGTGGTGTGACTGTGTGTCTGTATATGTGTGAGTGGTGTGACTTTGTTTCTGTATATGTGTGGGTGGTGCGACTGTGTGTCTGTATATGTGTAAGTGGTGTGACTGTGTGCGACTTTGTGTCTGTACATGTGTGAGTGGTGTGATTGTGTTTCTGTATATGTGCGGGTGGTGTGACTTAGTGTCTATGTATGTGTGAGTGGTGTGACTGTGTGTGACTGTGTGTCTGTATATGAGTGAGTGGTGTGGCTATGTGTCTGTATATGTGTGAGTGGTGTGATTGTGTGCGACTGTTTGTCTGTATATGTGTGAGTGGTGTGACTGTGTGTGACTGTGTTTGTGTATATGTGTGAGTGGTGTGACTTTGTGTGACTGTGTGTCTGTATATGTGTGAGTGGTGTTACTGTGTGCGTCTGTGTTTCTGTATAAGTTTAAGTGGTGTTACTGTGTGAGACTGTGTTTCTGTATATGTGTAAGTGGTGTGACTGTGTACGACTCTGTGTCTGTATATGTGTGAGTGGTGTGACCGTGTGTGACTGAGTGTCTGTATATTTGTGAGTGGTGTGACTGTTTGCGACTGTGTGTCTGTATATGTGTGAGTGGTATGACTGTGTGCGACTGTGTGTCTGTATATGTATGAGTGGTGTGACTGTGTGCGACTGTTTTTCTGTATATGTGTGAGTGGTGTAACTGTGTGTGACTGTGTGTCTGTATATGTTTGAGTGGTGCGACTGTGTTTCTGTATATGTGTGAGTGGTGTGACTGTGTGTCTGTATATGTGTGAGTGGTGTGACTGTGTGCGACTGTGTGTTTGTATATGTGTGAGTGGTGTGACAGTGTGTCTGTATATGAGTGAGTGGTGTAACTGTGTGTCTGTATATGTGTGAGTAGTGTGATTCTGTGTCTGTATATGTGTGAGTGGTGTGACTGTGTGCGACTGTGTGTCTGTATATGTGTGAGTGGTGTTATTGTGTGTCTGTATATGTGTTAGTAGTGTGATTCTGTGTCTGTATATGTGTGAGTGATGTGACTGTGTGCAACTGTCTGTCTGTATATGTGTGGGTGGTGTGACGGTGTTTCTGTATTTGTGTGAGTGGTGTGACTGTGTTTCTGTATATGTGTGAGTTGTGTGACTGTGTGTCTGTATATGTGAGGGTGGTGTGACTGTGTGCGACTGTGTGTCTGTATATGTGTCAGTAGTGTGACTGTGTGTCTGTATATGTGTGAGTGGTGTTACTGTTTATCTGTATATGTGTGAGTAGTGTGATTCTGTGTCTGTATATGTGTGAGTGGTGTGACTGTGTGTCTGTATATGAGTGAGTGGTGTGACTGTGTGTCTGTATATGTGTGAGTGGTGTGACTGTGTGTCTGTATATGTGTGAGTGGTGTGACTGTGTGTCTGTATATGTGTGAGTGGTGTGATTGTGTTTCTGTATATTTGTGAGTGGTGTGACTGTGTGTCTGTATATGTGTGAGTGGTGTGACTGTGTTTCTGTATATTGTGAGTGGTGAGACTGTGTGTCTGTATATGTGTGAGTGATGTTACTGTGTCCGACTGTGTTTCTGTAAGTGTGTGAGTGGTGTGACTGTGTGCGACTGTGTTTCTGTATATGTGTGAGTGGTGTGACTGTGTGCGACTGTGTGTCTGTATATGTGTGAGTGGTGTGACTGTGTGAGACTGTGTGTCTGTATAATTGTGAGTGGTTCTACTGTGTGCGACTGTGTGTCTGTATATGTATGAGTGGTGTTACTGTGTGCGACTGTGTGTCTGTATATGCGTGAGTGGTTTTACTGTGTGAGACAGTGTTTCTGTATATGTGTGAGTGGTGTGACTGTGTGTCTGTATATGTGTGAGTGGTGTGACTGTGTACTAATGTGTGTCTGTATATGTGTGAGTAGTGTGACTGTGTGCGACTGTCTGTCTGTGTATGTGTGGGTGGTGTGAATGTTTGTCTGTATATGTGTGAGTGGTGTGACTGTGTGTTTGTATATGAGTGAGTGGTGTGACTGTGTTTCTGTTTATGTGTGAGGGTTATGACTGTGTGTCTTTATATGTGTGAGTGGTGTGACTGTGTGTCTGTATATTTGTGAGTGGTGTGACTGTGTGCGACTGTGTGTCTGTATATGTGTGAGTGGTGTGACTGTGTGTCTGTATATGTGTGAGTGGTGTTACTGTGTGTCTGTATATGTGTGAGTAGTGTGATTCTGTGTCTGTATATGTGTGAGTGGTGTGACTGTGTCTCTGTATATGTGTGAGTGGTGTGGCTGTGTGCGACTGTTTGTCGGTATATTTGTGAGTGGTGTGACTGTGTGTCTGTATATGTGTGAGTGGTGTGACTGTGTGTCTGTATATGTGTAAGTGGTGTGACTGTGTGTCTGTATATGTGTGAGTGGTGTGACTGTGTGCGACTTTGTGTCTGTATATGTGTAAGTTTTGTAACTGTTTGCGACTGTGTGTCTGTATATTTGTAAGTGGCGTGACTGTGTTTCTGTATATATGTGACTGTGTGCGACTGTGTGTCTGTATATGTGTGAGTTGTTTGACTGTATTTTAGTATATGAATGAGTGGTGTCACTGTGTCCGACTATGTGTCTGTATATGAGTGAGTGGCGTGACTGTGTGCGACTGTGTGTCTGTATATGTTTGAGTGGTGTGACTGTGTGCGACTGTGTTTCTGTATATGTTTGAGTGGTGTGACTGTGTGTCTGTATATGTGTGAGTGGTGTGAATTTGTTTCTGTATATGTGTGGGTGGTGCGACTGTGTGTCTGTATATGTGTAAGTGGTGTGACTGTGTGCGACTGTGTGTCTGTATATGCGTGAGTGGTTTTACTGTGTGAGACAGTGTTTCTGTATATGTGTGAGTGGTGTGACTGTGTGTCTGTATATGTGTGAGTGGTGTGACTGTGTACTAATGTGTGTCTGTATATGTGTGAGTAGTGTGACTGTGTGCAACTGTCTGTTTGTATATGTGTGGGTGGTGTGACGGTGTTTCTGTATATGTGTGAGTGGTGTGACTGTGTTTCTGTATATGTGTGAGTTGTGTGACTGTGTGTCTGTATATGTGAGGGTGGTGTGACTGTGTGCGACTGTGTGTCTGTATATGTGTGAGTGGTGTTACTGTTTGTCTGTATATGTGTGAGTAGCGTGATTCTGTGTCTGTATATGTGTGAGTGGTGTGACTGTGTGTCTGTATATGAGTGAGTGGTGTGACTGTGTGTGACTGTGTTTCTGTATATGTGTGAGTGGTGTGACTGTGTGTCTGTATATGTGTGAGTGGTGTGACTGTGTGCGACTGTGTGTCTGTATATGTTTGAGTGGTGTGACTGTGTGCGACTGTGTTTCTGTATTTGTGTGAGTGGTGTGACTGTGTGTCTGTATATGTGTGAGTGGTGTGACTTTGTTTCTGTATATGTGTGGGTGGTGCGACTGTGTGTCTGTATATGTGTAAGTGGTGTGACTGTGTGCGACTTTGTGTCTGTACATGTGTGAGTGGTGTGATTGTGTTTCTGTATATGTGCGGGTGGTGTGACTTAGTGTCTATGTATGTGTGAGTGGTGTGACTGTGTGTGACTGTGTGTCTGTATATGAGTGAGTGGTGTGGCTATGTGTCTGTATATGTGTGAGTGGTGTGATTGTGTGCGACTGTTTGTCTGTATATGTGTGAGTGGTGTGACTGTGTGTGACTGTGTTTGTGTATATGTGTGAGTGGTGTGACTTTGTGTGACTGTGTGTCTGTATATGTGTGAGTGGTGTTACTGTGTGCGTCTGTGTTTCTGTATAAGTTTAAGTGGTGTTACTGTGTGAGACTGTGTTTCTGTATATGTGTAAGTGGTGTGACTGTGTACGACTCTGTGTCTGTATATGTGTGAGTGGTGTGACCGTGTGTGACTGAGTGTCTGTATATTTGTGAGTGGTGTGACTGTTTGCGACTGTGTGTCTGTATATGTGTGAGTGGTATGACTGTGTGCGACTGTGTGTCTGTATATGTATGAGTGGTGTGACTGTGTGCGACTGTTTTTCTGTATATGTGTGAGTGGTGTAACTGTGTGTGACTGTGTGTCTGTATATGTTTGAGTGGTGCGACTGTGTTTCTGTATATGTGTGAGTGGTGTGACTGTGTGTCTGTATATGTGTGAGTGGTGTGACTGTGTGCGACTGTGTGTTTGTATATGTGTGAGTGGTGTGACAGTGTGTCTGTATATGAGTGAGTGGTGTAACTGTGTGTCTGTATATGTGTGAGTAGTGTGATTCTGTGTCTGTATATGTGTGAGTGGTGTGACTGTGTGCGACTGTGTGTCTGTATATGTGTGAGTGGTGTTATTGTGTGTCTGTATATGTGTTAGTAGTGTGATTCTGTGTCTGTATATGTGTGAGTGATGTGACTGTGTGCAACTGTCTGTCTGTATATGTGTGGGTGGTGTGACGGTGTTTCTGTATTTGTGTGAGTGGTGTGACTGTGTTTCTGTATATGTGTGAGTTGTGTGACTGTGTGTCTGTATATGTGAGGGTGGTGTGACTGTGTGCGACTGTGTGTCTGTATATGTGTCAGTAGTGTGACTGTGTGTCTGTATATGTGTGAGTGGTGTTACTGTTTATCTGTATATGTGTGAGTAGTGTGATTCTGTGTCTGTATATGTGTGAGTGGTGTGACTGTGTGTCTGTATATGAGTGAGTGGTGTGACTGTGTGTGACTGTGTGTCTGTATATGTGTGAGTGGTGTGACTGTGTGTCTGTATATGTGTGAGTGGTGTGACTGTGTGTCTGTATATGTGTGAGTGGTGTGATTGTGTTTCTGTATATTTGTGAGTGGTGTGACTGTGTGTCTGTATATGTGTGAGTGGTGTGACTGTGTTTCTGTATATTGTGAGTGGTGAGACTGTGTGTCTGTATATGTGTGAGTGATGTTACTGTGTCCGACTGTGTTTCTGTAAGTGTGTGAGTGGTGTGACTGTGTGCGACTGTGTTTCTGTATATGTGTGAGTGGTGTGACTGTGTGCGACTGTGTGTCTGTATATGTGTGAGTGGTGTGACTGTGTGAGACTGTGTGTCTGTATAATTGTGAGTGGTTCTACTGTGTGCGACTGTGTGTCTGTATATGTATGAGTGGTGTTACTGTGTGCGACTGTGTGTCTGTATATGCGTGAGTGGTTTTACTGTGTGAGACAGTGTTTCTGTATATGTGTGAGTGGTGTGACTGTGTGTCTGTATATGTGTGAGTGGTGTGACTGTGTACTAATGTGTGTCTGTATATGTGTGAGTAGTGTGACTGTGTGCGACTGTCTGTCTGTGTATGTGTGGGTGGTGTGAATGTATTTCTGTATATGTGTGAGTGGTGTGACTGTGTGTTTGTATATGAGTGAGTGGTGTGACTGTGTTTCTGTTTATGTGTGAGGGTTATGACTGTGTGTCTTTATATGTGTGAGTGGTGTGACTGTGTGTCTGTATATTTGTGAGTGGTGTGACTGTGTGCGACTGTGTGTCTGTATATGTGTGAGTGGTGTGACTGTGTGTCTGTATATGTGTGAGTGGTGTTACTGTGTGTCTGTATATGTGTGAGTAGTGTGATTCTGTGTCTGTATATGTGTGAGTGGTGTGACTGTGTCTCTGTATATGTGTGAGTGGTGTGGCTGTGTGCGACTGTTTGTCGGTATATTTGTGAGTGGTGTGACTGTGTGTCTGTATATGTGTGAGTGGTGTGACTGTGTGTCTGTATATGTGTAAGTGGTGTGACTGTGTGTCTGTATATGTGTGAGTGGTGTGACTGTGTGCGACTTTGTGTCTGTATATGTGTAAGTTTTGTAACTGTTTGCGACTGTGTGTCTGTATATTTGTAAGTGGCGTGACTGTGTTTCTGTATATATGTGACTGTGTGCGACTGTGTGTCTGTATATGTGTGAGTTGTTTGACTGTATTTTAGTATATGAATGAGTGGTGTCACTGTGTCCGACTATGTGTCTGTATATGAGTGAGTGGCGTGACTGTGTGCGACTGTGTGTCTGTATATGTTTGAGTGGTGTGACTGTGTGCGACTGTGTTTCTGTATATGTTTGAGTGGTGTGACTGTGTGTCTGTATATGTGTGAGTGGTGTGAATTTGTTTCTGTATATGTGTGGGTGGTGCGACTGTGTGTCTGTATATGTGTAAGTGGTGTGACTGTGTGCGACTGTGTGTCTGTATATGCGTGAGTGGTTTTACTGTGTGAGACAGTGTTTCTGTATATGTGTGAGTGGTGTGACTGTGTGTCTGTATATGTGTGAGTGGTGTGACTGTGTACTAATGTGTGTCTGTATATGTGTGAGTAGTGTGACTGTGTGCAACTGTCTGTTTGTATATGTGTGGGTGGTGTGACGGTGTTTCTGTATATGTGTGAGTGGTGTGACTGTGTTTCTGTATATGTGTGAGTTGTGTGACTGTGTGTCTGTATATGTGAGGGTGGTGTGACTGTGTGCGACTGTGTGTCTGTATATGTGTGAGTGGTGTTACTGTTTGTCTGTATATGTGTGAGTAGCGTGATTCTGTGTCTGTATATGTGTGAGTGGTGTGACTGTGTGTCTGTATATGAGTGAGTGGTGTGACTGTGTGTGACTGTGTTTCTGTATATGTGTGAGTGGTGTGACTGTGTGTCTGTATATGTGTGAGTGGTGTGACTGTGTGCGACTGTGTGTCTGTATATGTTTGAGTGGTGTGACTGTGTGCGACTGTGTTTCTGTATTTGTGTGAGTGGTGTGACTGTGTGTCTGTATATGTGTGAGTGGTGTGACTTTGTTTCTGTATATGTGTGGGTGGTGCGACTGTGTGTCTGTATATGTGTAAGTGGTGTGACTGTGTGCGACTTTGTGTCTGTACATGTGTGAGTGGTGTGATTGTGTTTCTGTATATGTGCGGGTGGTGTGACTTAGTGTCTATGTATGTGTGAGTGGTGTGACTGTGTGTGACTGTGTGTCTGTATATGAGTGAGTGGTGTGGCTATGTGTCTGTATATGTGTGAGTGGTGTGATTGTGTGCGACTGTTTGTCTGTATATGTGTGAGTGGTGTGACTGTGTGTGACTGTGTTTGTGTATATGTGTGAGTGGTGTGACTTTGTGTGACTGTGTGTCTGTATATGTGTGAGTGGTGTTACTGTGTGCGTCTGTGTTTCTGTATAAGTTTAAGTGGTGTTACTGTGTGAGACTGTGTTTCTGTATATGTGTAAGTGGTGTGACTGTGTACGACTCTGTGTCTGTATATGTGTGAGTGGTGTGACCGTGTGTGACTGAGTGTCTGTATATTTGTGAGTGGTGTGACTGTTTGCGACTGTGTGTCTGTATATGTGTGAGTGGTATGACTGTGTGCGACTGTGTGTCTGTATATGTATGAGTGGTGTGACTGTGTGCGACTGTTTTTCTGTATATGTGTGAGTGGTGTAACTGTGTGTGACTGTGTGTCTGTATATGTTTGAGTGGTGCGACTGTGTTTCTGTATATGTGTGAGTGGTGTGACTGTGTGTCTGTATATGTGTGAGTGGTGTGACTGTGTGCGACTGTGTGTTTGTATATGTGTGAGTGGTGTGACAGTGTGTCTGTATATGAGTGAGTGGTGTAACTGTGTGTCTGTATATGTGTGAGTAGTGTGATTCTGTGTCTGTATATGTGTGAGTGGTGTGACTGTGTGCGACTGTGTGTCTGTATATGTGTGAGTGGTGTTATTGTGTGTCTGTATATGTGTTAGTAGTGTGATTCTGTGTCTGTATATGTGTGAGTGATGTGACTGTGTGCAACTGTCTGTCTGTATATGTGTGGGTGGTGTGACGGTGTTTCTGTATTTGTGTGAGTGGTGTGACTGTGTTTCTGTATATGTGTGAGTTGTGTGACTGTGTGTCTGTATATGTGAGGGTGGTGTGACTGTGTGCGACTGTGTGTCTGTATATGTGTCAGTAGTGTGACTGTGTGTCTGTATATGTGTGAGTGGTGTTACTGTTTATCTGTATATGTGTGAGTAGTGTGATTCTGTGTCTGTATATGTGTGAGTGGTGTGACTGTGTGTCTGTATATGAGTGAGTGGTGTGACTGTGTGTGACTGTGTGTCTGTATATGTGTGAGTGGTGTGACTGTGTGTCTGTATATGTGTGAGTGGTGTGACTGTGTGTCTGTATATGTGTGAGTGGTGTGATTGTGTTTCTGTATATTTGTGAGTGGTGTGACTGTGTGTCTGTATATGTGTGAGTGGTGTGACTGTGTTTCTGTATATTGTGAGTGGTGAGACTGTGTGTCTGTATATGTGTGAGTGATGTTACTGTGTCCGACTGTGTTTCTGTAAGTGTGTGAGTGGTGTGACTGTGTGCGACTGTGTTTCTGTATATGTGTGAGTGGTGTGACTGTGTGCGACTGTGTGTCTGTATATGTGTGAGTGGTGTGACTGTGTGAGACTGTGTGTCTGTATAATTGTGAGTGGTTCTACTGTGTGCGACTGTGTGTCTGTATATGTATGAGTGGTGTTACTGTGTGCGACTGTGTGTCTGTATATGCGTGAGTGGTTTTACTGTGTGAGACAGTGTTTCTGTATATGTGTGAGTGGTGTGACTGTGTGTCTGTATATGTGTGAGTGGTGTGACTGTGTACTAATGTGTGTCTGTATATGTGTGAGTAGTGTGACTGTGTGCGACTGTCTGTCTGTGTATGTGTGGGTGGTGTGAATGTATTTCTGTATATGTGTGAGTGGTGTGACTGTGTGTTTGTATATGAGTGAGTGGTGTGACTGTGTTTCTGTTTATGTGTGAGGGTTATGACTGTGTGTCTTTATATGTGTGAGTGGTGTGACTGTGTGTCTGTATATTTGTGAGTGGTGTGACTGTGTGCGACTGTGTGTCTGTATATGTGTGAGTGGTGTGACTGTGTGTCTGTATATGTGTGAGTGGTGTTACTGTGTGTCTGTATATGTGTGAGTAGTGTGATTCTGTGTCTGTATATGTGTGAGTGGTGTGACTGTGTCTCTGTATATGTGTGAGTGGTGTGGCTGTGTGCGACTGTTTGTCTGTATATTTGTGAGTGGTGTGACTGTGTGTCTGTATATGTGTGAGTGGTGTGACTGTGTGTCTGTATATGTGTAAGTGGTGTGACTGTGTGTCTGTATATGTGTGAGTGGTGTGACTGTGTGCGACTTTGTGTCTGTATATGTGTAAGTTTTGTAACTGTTTGCGACTGTGTGTCTGTATATTTGTAAGTGGCGTGACTGTGTTTCTGTATATATGTGACTGTGTGCGACTGTGTGTCTGTATATGTGTGAGTTGTTTGACTGTATTTTAGTATATGAATGAGTGGTGTCACTGTGTCCGACTATGTGTCTGTATATGAGTGAGTGGCGTGACTGTGTGCGACTGTGTGTCTGTATATGTTTGAGTGGTGTGACTGTGTGCGACTGTGTTTCTGTATATGTTTGAGTGGTGTGACTGTGTGTCTGTATATGTGTGAGTGGTGTGACTTTGTTTCTGTATATGTGTGGGTGGTGCGACTGTGTGTCTGTATATGTGTAAGTGGTGTGACTGTGTGCGACTGTGTGTCTGTATATGTATGAGTGGTGTTACTGTGTGCGACTGTGTGTCTGTATATGCGTGAGTGGTTTTACTGTGTGAGACAGTGTTTCTGTATATGTGTGAGTGGTGTGACTGTGTGTCTGTATATGTGTGAGTGGTGTGACTGTGTACTAATGTGTGTCTGTATATGTGTGAGTAGTGTGACTGTGTGCGACTGTCTGTCTGTGTATGTGTGGGTGGTGTGAATGTATTTCTGTATATGTGTGATTGGTGTGACTGTGTGTTTGTATATGAGTGAGTGGTGTGACTGTGTTTCTGTTTATGTGTGAGGGGTATGACTGTGTGTCTTTATATGTGTGAGTGGTGTGACTGTGTGTCTGTATATTTGTGAGTGGTGTGACTGTGTGCGACTGTGTGTCTGTATATGTGTGAGTGGTGTGACTGTGTGTCTGTATATGTGTGAGTGGTGTTACTGTGTGTCTGTATATGTGTGAGTAGTGTGATTCTGTGTCTGTATATGTGTGAGTGGTGTGACTGTGTGTCTGTATATGTGTGAGTGGTGTGGCTGTGTGCGACTGTTTGTCTGTATATTTGTGAGTGGTGTGACTGTGTGTATGTATATGTGTGAGTGGTGTGACTGTGTGTCTGTATATGTGTAAGTGGTGTGACTGTGTGTCTGTATATGTGTTAGTGGTGTGACTGTGTGCGACTTTGTGTCTGTATATGTGTAAGTTTTGTAACTGTTTGCGACTGTGTGTCTGTATATTTGTAAGTGGCGTGACTGTGTTTCTGTATATATGTGACTGTGTGCGACTGTGTGTCTGTATATGTGTGAGTTGTTTGACTGTATTTTAGTATATGAATGAGTGGTGTCACTGTGTGCGACTATGTGTCTGTATATGAGTGAGTGGCGTGACTGTGTGCGACTGTGTGTCTGTATATGTTTGAGTGGTGTGACTGTGTGCGACTGTGTTTCTGTATATGTGTGAGTGGTGTGACTGTGTGTCTGTATATGTGTGAGTGGTGTGACTTTGTTTCTGTATATGTGTGGATGGTGCGACTGTGTGTCTGTATATGTGTAAGTGGTGTGACTGTGTGCGACTTTGTGTCTGTACATGTGTGAGTGGTGTGATTGTGTTTCTGTATATGTGCGGGTGGTGTGACTTAGTGTCTATGTATGTGTGAGTGGTGTGACTGTGTGTGACTGTGTGTCTGTATATGAGTGAGTGGTGTGGCTATGTGTCTGTATATGTGTGAATGGTGTGATTGTGTGCGACTGTTTGTCTGTATATGTGTGAGTGGTGTGACTCTGTGTGACTGTGTTTGTGTATATGTGTGAGTGGTGTGACTTTGTGTGACTGTGTGTCTGTATATGTGTGAGTGGTGTTACTGTGTGCGTCTGTGTTTCTGTATAAGTTTAAGTGGTGTTACTGTGTGAGACTGTGTGTCTGTATATGTGTGAGTGGTGTGACTGTGTGCGACTGTGTGTCTGTATATGTGTGAGTGGTGTGACTGTGTGTGACTGTGTGTCTGTATATGTGTGAGTGGTGTGACTGTGTGCGACTGTGTGTCTGTATATGTGTGAGTGGTGTGACAGTGTGTCTGTATATGAGTGAGTGGTGTTACTGTGTGTCTGTATATGTGTGAGTAGTGTGATTCTGTGTCTGTATATGTGCAAGTGGTGTGACTGTGTGTCTATATATGTGTGAGTGGTGTGACTTTGTTTCTGTATATGTGTGGGTGGTGCGACTGTGTGTCTGTATATGTGTAAGTGGTGTGACTGTGTGCGACTGTGTGTCTGTATATGTGTGAGTGGTGTGACTGTGTTTCTGTATATGTGCGAGTGGTGTGACTGAGTGTCTATATATGTGTGAGTGGTTTGACTGTGTGTGACTGTTTGTCTGTATATGTGTGAGTGGTGTGACTGTGTGTCTGTATATGTGTGAGTGGTGTGATTGTGTGCGACTGTGTGTCTATATATGTGTAAGTGGTGTGACTGTGTGCGACTGTGTGTCTGTATATGTGTGAGTGGTTTTACTCAGTGCGACTTTGTTTCTGTATATGTGTGAGTGGTGTGACTGTGTGCGACTGTGTGTCTATATATGTGTGAGTGGTTTGACTGTGTATGACTGTTTGTCTGTATATGTGTGAGTGGTGTGACCATGTGTGACTGAGTGTCTGTATATGTGTGAGTAGTGTGACTGTGTGCGACTGTGTGTCTGTATATGTGTGAGTGGTGTGACTGTGTGTCTGTGTCTGTATGTGTGAGTGGTGTGACTGTGTGCGACTGTGTGTCTGTATATGTGTGAGTGGTGTGACTGTGTGCGACTGTGTGTCTGTATATGTGTGAGTGGTGTGACTGTGTGTCTGTATATGTGTGAGTGGTGTGGCTTGTGTGCGACTGTTTGTCTGTATATGTGTGAGTGGTGTGACTGTGTGTGACTGTGTTATGTATATGTGTGAGTGGTGTGACTGTGTGTCTGTATATGTGTGAGTGGTGTTACTGTTTGCGACTGTCTGTATATGTGTTAGTGGTGTTACTGTGTGCGACTTTGTTTCTGTATATGTAAGTGGTGTAACTGTGTGCGACTGTGTGTCTGTATATGTGTAAGTGGTGTGACTGTGTTCGACTGTGTTTCTGTATATATGAGTGACTGTGTGTGACTGTGTGTCTGTATATGTGTGAGTGGTTTGACTGTGTGTGACTGTTGTCTGTATATTAATGAGTGGTGTGACTGTGTGCGACTATGTGTCTGTATATGTGTGAGTGGTGTGACTGTGTGCTGTATATGAGTGAGTGGTGTTACTGTATGTCTGTATATGTGTGAGTAGTGTGACTGTGTGCGACTGTGTTTCTGTATATGTGTGAGTGGTGTGACTGTGTGTCTGTATATGTGTGAGTGGTGTGACTTTGTTTCTGTATATGTGTGGGTGGTGCGACTGTGTGTCTGTATATGTGTAAGTGGTGTGACTGTGTGCGACTTTGTGTCTGTATATGTGTGAGTGGTGTGATTGTGTTTCTGTATATGTGCGGGTGGTGTGACTTAGTGTCTATGTATGTGTGAGTGGTGTGACTGTGTGTGACTGTTTGTCTGTATATGTGTGAGTTGTGTGACTCTGTGTCTGTATATGTGTGAGTGGTGTGATTGTGTGTGTTTCTGTATATGTGTGTGGTGTGACTGTGTGTGACTGGTGTCTGTGTATATGTGTGCGTGGTGTGACTGTGTTGTGTGTCTGTATATGTGTGAGTGGTGTGACTGTGTGTGACTGTGTCTGTATATGTGTGAGTGGTATGACTGTGTGTGACTGTGTGTCTGTATATGTGTGAGTGGTGTGACTGTGTGCGACTGTGTGTCTGTATATGTGAGTGGTGTGACTGTGTGTCTGTATATGTGTGAGTAGTGTTACTGTGTGCGTCTGTGTTTCTGTATAAGTTTAAGTGGTGTTACTGTGTGAGACTGTGTTTCTGTATATGTGTAAGTGGTGTGACTGTGTACGACTCTGTGTCTGTATATGTGTGAGTGGTGTGACCGTGTGTGACTGACTGTCTGTATATTTGTGAGTGGTGTGACTGTTTGCGACTGTGTGTCTGTATATGTGTGAGTGGTATGACTGTGTGCGACTGTGTGTCTGTATATGTATGAGTGGTGTGACTGTGTGCGACTGTTTTTCTGTATATGTGTGAGTGGTGTAACTGTGTGTGACTGTGTGTCTGTATATGTTTGAGTGGTGCGACTGTGTTTCTGTATATGTGTGGGTGGTGTGACTGTGTGTCTGTATATGTGTGAGTGGTGTGACTGTGTGCGACTGTGTGTCTGTATATGTGTGAGTGGTGTTACTCTGTGCGACTGTGTTTCTGTATAAGTATGAGTGGTGTTACTGTGTGCGAATGTGTTTCTGTATATGTGTAAGTGGTGTGACTGTGTTCGACTGTGTGTCTGTATATGTGTGAGTGGTGTGATTGTGTGTGACTGTGTTAGGTTATATGTGTGAGTGGTGTGACTGTGTGTCTGTATATGTGTGAGTGGTGTTACTGTTTGCGACTGTATGTCTGTATATGTGTGAGTGGTTTACTCTGTGCGACTGTGTTTCTGTATAAGTATGAGTGGTGTTACTGTGTGCGAATGTGTTTCTGTATATGTGTAAGTGGTGTGACTGTGTTCGACTGTGTGTCTGTATATGTGTGAGTGGTGTGACTGTGTGTGACTGTGTGTCTGTATATGTGTGAGTGGTGTGACTGTGTGTCTGTATATGTGTGAGTGGTATGACTGTGTGTGACTGTGTGTCTGTATATGTGTGAGTGGTGTGACTGTGTGCGACTGTGTGTCTGTATATGTGTGAGTGGTGTGACAGTGTGCCTGTATATGAGTGAGTGGTGTTACTGTGTGTCTGTATATGTGTGAGTAGTGTGATTCTGTGTCTGTATATGTGCAAGTGGTGTGACTGTGTGTCTGTATATGTGTGAGTGGTGTGACTTTGTTTCTGTATATGTGTGGGTGGTGCGACTGTGTGTGTATATGTGTAAGTGGTGTGACTGTGTGCGACTGTGTGTCTGTATATGTGTGAGTGGTGTGACTGTGTTTCTGTATATGTGCGAGTGTGTGAGTGTCTATATATGTGTGAGTGGTTTGACTGTGTGTGACTGTGTGTCTGTATATGTGTGAGTTGTGTGACTCTGTGTCTGTATATGTGTGAGTGGTGTGACTGTGTGCGACTGTGTGTCTATATATGTGTGAGTGGTGTTACTGTGTGCGACTGTGTGCTGTATATGTGTGAGTGGTTTTACTCAGTGCGACTGTGTTTCTGTATAAGTGTGAGTGGTGTTACTGTGTGCGACTGTGTTTCTGTATATGTGTAAGTGGTGTGACTGTGTACGACTGTATATCTGTATATGTGTGAGTGGTGTGACCATGTGTGACTGAGTGTCTGTATATGTGTGAGTAGTGTGACTGTTTGCGACTGTGTGTCTTTATATGTGTCAGTGGTGTGACTGTGTGTGACTGAGTGTCTGTATATGTGTGAGTGGTATGACTGTGTGCGACTGTGTGTCTGTATATGTGTGAGTGGTGTGACTGTGTGCGACTGTGTGTCTGTATATGTGTGAGTGGTGTGACTCTGTGTCTGTATATGTGTGAGTGGTGTGCTTGTGTGCGACTGTGTGTCTGTATATGTGTGAGTGGTGTGATTGTGTGTGACTGTGTTAGTGTATATGTGTGAGTGGTGTGACTGTGTGTCTGTATATGTGTGAGTGGTGTTACTGTTTGCGACTGTATGTCTGTATATGTGTGAGTGGTTTTACTCTGTGCGACTGTGTTTCTGTATAAGTATGAGTTGTGTGACTGTGTGCGAATGTGTTTCTGTATATGTGTAAGTGGTGTGACTGTGTTCGACTGTGTGTCTGTATATGTGTGAGTGGTGGTGTGTGTGACTGTGTGTCTGTATATGTGTGAGTGGTGTGACTGTGTGCGACTGAGTGTCTGTATATGTGTGAGTGGTATGACTGTGTGTGACTGAGTGTCTGTATATGTGTGAGTGGTGTGACTGTTTGCGACTGTGTGTCTGTATATGTGTGAGTGGTGTTACTGTGTGCGTCTGTGTTTCTGTATAAGTTTAAGTGGTGTTACTGTGTGAGACTGTGTTTCTGTATATGTGTAAGTGGTGTGACTGTGTACGACTCTGTGTCTGTATATGTGTGAGTGGTGTGACCGTGTGTGACTGAGTGTCTGTATATTTGTGAGTGGTGTGACTGTTTGCAACTGTGTGTATGTATATGTGTGAGTGGTATGACTGTGTGCGACTGTGTGTCTGTATATGTATGAGTGGTGTGACTGTGTGCGACTGTTTTTCTGTATATGTGTGAGTGGTGTAACTGTGTGTGACTGTGTGTCTGTATATGTTTGAGTGGTGCGACTGTGTTTCTGTATATGTGTGGGTGGTGTGACTGTGTGTCTGTATATGTGTGAGTGGTGTGACTGTGTGCGACTGTGTGTCTGTATATGTGTGAGTGGTGTGACAGTGTGTCTGTATATGAGTGAGTGGTGTTACTGTGTGTCTGTATATGTGTGAGTAGTGTGATTCTGTGTCTGTATATGTGCAAGTGGTGTGACTGTGTGTCTGTATATGTGTGAGTGGTGTGACTTTGTTTCTGTATATGTGTGGGTGGTGCGACTGTGTGTGTATATGTGTAAGTGGTGTGACTGTGTGCGACTGTGTGTCTGTATATGTGTGAGTGGTGTGACTGTGTTTCTGTATATGTGCGAGTGGTGTGACTGAGTGTATATATATGTGTGAGTGGTTTGACTGTGTGTGACTGTTTGTCTGTATATGTGTGAGTTGTGTGACTCTGTGTCTGTATATGTGTGAGTAGTGTGATTGTGTGCGACTGTGTGTCTATATATGTGTGAGTGGTGTTACTGTGTGCGACTGTGTGCCTGTATATGTGTGAGTGGTTTTACTCAGTGCGACTGTGTTTCTGTATAAGTGTGAGTGGTGTTACTGTGTGCGTCTGTGTTTCTGTATAAGTTTAAGTGGTGTTACTGTGTGAGACTGTGTTTCTGTATATGTGTAAGTGGTGTGACTGTGTACGACTCTGTGTCTGTATATGTGTGAGTGGTGTGACCGTGTGTGACTGAGTGTCTGTATATTTGTGAGTGGTGTGACTGTTTGCGACTGTGTGTCTGTATATGTGTGAGTGGTATGACTGTGTGCGACTTTGTGTCTGTATATGTATGAGTGGTGTGACTGTGTGCGACTGTTTTTCTGTATATGTGTGAGTGGTGTAACTGTGTGTGACTGTGTGTCTGTATATGTTTGAGTGGTGCGACTGTGTTTCTGTATATGTGTGGGTGGTGTGACTGTGTGTCTGTATATGTGTGAGTGGTGTGACTGTGTGCGACTGTGTGTCTGTATATGTGTGAGTGGTGTGACAGTGTGTCTGTATATGAGTGAGTGGTGTTACTGTGTGTCTGTATATGTGTGAGTAGTGTGATTCTGTGTCTGTATATGTGCAAGTGGTGTGACTGTGTGTCTGTATATGTGTGAGTGGTGTGACTTTGTTTCTGTATATGTGTGGGTGGTGCGACTGTGTGTGTATATGTGTAAGTGGTGTGACTGTGTGCGACTGTGTGTCTGTATATGTGTGAGTGGTGTGACTGTGTTTCTGTATATGTGCGAGTGGTGTGACTGAGTGTCTATATATGTGTGAGTGGTTTGACTGTGTGTGACTGTTTGTCTGTATATGTGTGAGTTGTGTGACTCTGTGTCTGTATATGTGTGAGTGGTGTGATTGTGTGCGACTGTGTGTCTATATATGTGTGAGTGGTGTTACTGTGTGCGACTGTGTGCCTGTATATGTGTGAGTGGTTTTACTCAGTGCGACTGTGTTTCTGTATATGTGTAAGTGGTGTGACTGTGTACGACTGTATGTCTGTATATGTGTGAGTGGTGTGACCATGTGTGACTGAGTGTCTGTATATGTGTGAGTAGTGTGACTGTTTGCGACTGTGTGTCTTTATATGTGTCAGTGGTGTGACTGTGTGTGACTGAGTGTCTGTATATGTGTGAGTGGTATGACTGTGTGCGACTGTGTGTCTGTATATGTGTGAGTGGTGTGACTGTGTGCGACTGTGTGTCTGTATATGTGTGAGTGGTGTGACTCTGTGTCTGTATATGTGTGAGTGGTGTGCTTGTGTGCGACTGTGTGTCTGTATATGTGTGAGTGGTGTGATTGTGTGTGACTGTGTTAGTGTATATGTGTGAGTGGTGTGACTGTGTGTCTGTATATGTGTGAGTGGTGTTACTGTTTGCGACTGTATGTCTGTATATGTGTGAGTGGTTTTACTCTGTGCGACTGTGTTTCTGTATAAGTATGAGTGGTGTTACTGTGTGCGAATGTGTTTCTGTATATGTGTAAGTGGTGTGACTGTGTTCGACTGTGTGTCTGTATATGTGTGAGTGGTGTGACTGTGTGTGACTGAGTGTCTGTATATGTGTGAGTGGTATGACTGTGTGTGACTGTGTGTCTGTATATGTGTGAGTGGTGTGACTGTGTGCGACTGTGTGTCTGTATATGTGTGAGTGGTGTGACAGTGTGTCTGTATATGAGTGAGTGGTGTTACTGTGTGTCTGTATATGTGTGAGTAGTGTGATTCTGTGTCTGTATATGTGCAAGTGGTGTGACTGTGTGTCTGTATATGTGTGAGTGGTGTGACATTGTTTCTGTATATGTGTGGGTGGTGCGACTGTGTGTGTATATGTGTAAGTGGTGTGACTGTGTGCGACTGTGTGTCTGTATATGTGTGAGTGGTTTCTGTATATGTGCGAGTGGTGTGACTGAGTGTCTATATATGTGTGAGTGGTTTGACTGTGTGTGACTGTTTGTCTGTATATGTGTGAGTTGTGTGACTCTGTGTCTGTATATGTGTGAGTGGTGTGATTGTGTGCGAATGTGTTTCTGTATATGTGTAAGTGGTGTGACTGTGTTCGACTGTGTGTCTGTATATGTGTGAGTGGTGTGACTGTGTGCGACTGTGTGTCTGTATATGTGTGAGTGGTGTGACTGTGTGTCTGTATATGTGTGAGTAGTGTTACTGTGTGCGTCTGTGTTTCTGTATAAGTTTAAGTGGTGTTACTGTGTGAGACTGTGTTTCTGTATATGTGTAAGTGGTGTGACTGTGTACGACTCTGTGTCTGTATATGTGTGAGTGGTGTGACCGTGTGTGACTGACTGTCTGTATATTTGTGAGTGGTGTGACTGTTTGCGACTGTGTGTCTGTATATGTGTGAGTGGTATGACTGTGTGCGACTGTGTGTCTGTATATGTATGAGTGGTGTGACTGTGTGCGACTGTTTTTCTGTATATGTGTGAGTGGTGTAACTGTGTGTGACTGTGTGTCTGTATATGTTTGAGTGGTGCGACTGTGTTTCTGTATATGTGTGGGTGGTGTGACTGTGTGTCTGTATATGTGTGAGTGGTGTGACTGTGTGCGACTGTGTGTCTGTATATGTGTGAGTGGTGTTACAGTGTGTCTGTATATGAGTGAGTGGTGTTACTGTGTGTCTGTATATGTGTGAGTAGTGTGATTCTGTGTCTGTATATGTGCAAGTGGTGTGACTGTGTGTCTGTATATGTGTGAGTGGTGTGACTTTGTTTCTGTATATGTGTGGGTGGTGCGACTGTGTGTGTATATGTGTAAGTGGTGTGACTGTGTGCGACTGTGTGTCTGTATATGTGTGAGTGGTGTGACTGTGTTTCTGTATATGTGCGAGTGGTGTGACTGAGTGTCTATATATGTGTGAGTGGTTTGACTGTGTGTGACTGTTTGTCTGTATATGTGTGAGTTGTGTGACTCTGTGTCTGTATATGTGTGAGTGGTGTGATTGTGTGCGACTGTGTGTCTATATATGTGTGAGTGGTGTTACTGTGTGCGACTGTGTGCCTGTATATGTGTGAGTGGTTTTACTCAGTGCGACTGTGTTTCTGTATATGTGTAAGTGGTGTGACTGTGTACGACTGTATGTCTGTATATGTGTGAGTGGTGTGACCATGTGTGACTGAGTGTCTGTATATGTGTGAGTAGTGTGACTGTTTGCGACTGTGTGTCTTTATATGTGTCAGTGGTGTGACTGTGTGTGACTGAGTGTCTGTATATGTGTGAGTGGTATGACTGTGTGCGACTGTGTGTCTGTATATGTGTGAGTGGTGTGACTGTGTGCGACTGTGTGTCTGTATATGTGTGAGTGGTG
Source organism: Bulinus truncatus (assembly GCA_021962125.1). Taxonomy (NCBI): domain Eukaryota; kingdom Metazoa; phylum Mollusca; class Gastropoda; family Planorbidae; genus Bulinus; species Bulinus truncatus. Next base: position 1,630,617 of record JAGDYQ010000140.1, on the reverse strand, counting down.
TGACTCTGTGTCTGTATATGTGTGAGTGGTGTGCTTGTGTGCGACTGTGTGTCTGTATATGTGTGAGTGGTGTGATTGTGTGTGACTGTGTTAGTGTATATGTGTGAGTGGTGTGACTGTGTGTCTGTATATGTGTGAGTGGTGTTACTGTTTGCGACTGTATGTCTGTATATGTGTGAGTGGTTTTACTCTGTGCGACTGTGTTTCTGTATAAGTATGAGTGGTGTTACTGTGTGCGAATGTGTTTCTGTATATGTGTAAGTGGTGTGACTGTGTTCGACTGTGTGTCTGTATATGTGTGAGTGGTGTGACTGTGTGTGACTGTGTGTCTGTATATGTGTGAGTGGTTTGACTGTGTGTGACTGTGTGTCTGTATATGTGTGAGTGGTGTGACTGTGTGCGACTGTGTGTCTGTATATGTGTGAGTGGTGTGACAGTGTGTCTGTATATGAGTGAGTGGTGTTACTGTGTGTCTGTATATGTGTGAGTAGTGTGATTCTGTGTCTGTATATGTGCAAGTGGTGTGACTGTGTGTCTGTATATGTGTGAGTGGTGTGACATTGTTTCTGTATATGTGTGGGTGGTGCGACTGTGTGTGTATATGTGTAAGTGGTGTGACTGTGTGCGACTGTGTGTCTGTATATGTGTGAGTGGTTTCTGTATATGTGCGAGTGGTGTGACTGAGTGTCTATATATGTGTGAGTGGTTTGACTGTGTGTGACTGTTTGTCTGTATATGTGTGAGTTGTGTGACTCTGTGTCTGTATATGTGTGAGTGGTGTGATTGTGTGCGAATGTGTTTCTGTATATGTGTAAGTGGTGTGACTGTGTTCGACTGTGTGTCTGTATATGTGTGAGTGGTGTGACTGTGTGCGACTGTGTGTCTGTATATGTGTGAGTGGTGTGACTGTGTGTCTGTATATGTGTGAGTAGTGTTACTGTGTGCGTCTGTGTTTCTGTATAAGTTTAAGTGGTGTTACTGTGTGAGACTGTGTTTCTGTATATGTGTAAGTGGTGTGACTGTGTACGACTCTGTGTCTGTATATGTGTGAGTGGTGTGACCGTGTGTGACTGACTGTCTGTATATTTGTGAGTGGTGTGACTGTTTGCGACTGTGTGTCTGTATATGTGTGAGTGGTATGACTGTGTGCGACTGTGTGTCTGTATATGTATGAGTGGTGTGACTGTGTGCGACTGTTTTTCTGTATATGTGTGAGTGGTGTAACTGTGTGTGACTGTGTGTCTGTATATGTTTGAGTGGTGCGACTGTGTTTCTGTATATGTGTGGGTGGTGTGACTGTGTGTCTGTATATGTGTGAGTGGTGTGACTGTGTGCGACTGTGTGTCTGTATATGTGTGAGTGGTGTTACAGTGTGTCTGTATATGAGTGAGTGGTGTTACTGTGTGTCTGTATATGTGTGAGTAGTGTGATTCTGTGTCTGTATATGTGCAAGTGGTGTGACTGTGTGTCTGTATATGTGTGAGTGGTGTGACTTTGTTTCTGTATATGTGTGGGTGGTGCGACTGTGTGTGTATATGTGTAAGTGGTGTGACTGTGTGCGACTGTGTGTCTGTATATGTGTGAGTGGTGTGACTGTGTTTCTGTATATGTGCGAGTGGTGTGACTGAGTGTCTATATATGTGTGAGTGGTTTGACTGTGTGTGACTGTTTGTCTGTATATGTGTGAGTTGTGTGACTCTGTGTCTGTATATGTGTGAGTGGTGTGATTGTGTGCGACTGTGTGTCTATATATGTGTGAGTGGTGTTACTGTGTGCGACTGTGTGCCTGTATATGTGTGAGTGGTTTTACTCAGTGCGACTGTGTTTCTGTATATGTGTAAGTGGTGTGACTGTGTACGACTGTATGTCTGTATATGTGTGAGTGGTGTGACCATGTGTGACTGAGTGTCTGTATATGTGTGAGTAGTGTGACTGTTTGCGACTGTGTGTCTTTATATGTGTCAGTGGTGTGACTGTGTGTGACTGAGTGTCTGTATATGTGTGAGTGGTATGACTGTGTGCGACTGTGTGTCTGTATATGTGTGAGTGGTGTGACTGTGTGCGACTGTGTGTCTGTATATGTGTGAGTGGTGTGACTCTGTGTCTGTATATGTGTGAGTGGTGTGCTTGTGTGCGACTGTGTGTCTGTATATGTGTGAGTGGTGTGATTGTGTGTGACTGTGTTAGGTTATATTGTGAGTGGTGTGACTGTGTGTCTGTATATGTGTGAGTGGTGTTACTGTTTGCGACTGTATGTCTGTATATGTGTGAGTGGTTTTACTCTGTGCGACTGTGTTTCTGTATAAGTATGAGTGGTGTTACTGTGTGCGAATGTGTTTCTGTATATGTGTAAGTGGTGTGACTGTGTTCGACTGTGTGTCTGTATATGTGTGAGTGGTGTGACTGTGTGTGACTGTGTGTCTGTATATGTGTGAGTGGTGTGACTGTGTGTGACTGAGTTTCTGTATATGTGTGAGTGGTATGACTGTGTGTGACTTTGTGTCTGTATATGTGTGAGTGGTGTGACTGTGTTTCTGTATATGTGCGAGTGGTGTGACTGAGTGTCTATATATGTGTGAGTGGTTTGACTGTGTGTGACTGTTTGTCTGTATATGTGTGAGTTGTGTGACTCTGTGTCTGTATATGTGTGAGTGGTGTGATTGTGTGCGACTGTGTGTCTATATATGTGTGAGTGGTGTTACTGTGTGCGACTGTGTGCCTGTATATGTGTGAGTGGTTTTACTCAGTGCGACTGTGTTTCTGTATAAGTGTGAGTGGTGTTACTGTGTGCGACTGTGTTTCTGTATATGTGTAAGTGGTGTGACTGTGTACGACTGTATGTCTGTATATGTGTGAGTGGTGTGACCATGTGTGACTGAGTGTCTGTATATGTGTGAGTAGTGTGACTGTTTGCGACTGTGTGTCTGTATATGTGTGAGTGGTGTGACTGTGTGTGACTGAGTGTCTGTATATGTGTGAGTGGTATGACTGTGTGTGACTGTGTGTCTGTATATGTGTGAGTGGTGTGACTGTGTGCGACTGTGTGTCTGTATATGTGTGAGTGGTGTGACTCTGTGTCTGTATATGTGTGAGTGGTGTGCTTGTGTGCGACTGTGTGTCTGTATATGTGTGAGTGGTGTGATTGTGTGTGACTGTGTTAGTGTATATGTGTGAGTGGTGTGACTGTGTGTCTGTATATGTGTGAGTGGTGTTACTGTTTGCGACTGTATGTCTGTATATGTGTGAGTGGTTTTACTCTGTGCGACTGTGTTTCTGTATAAGTATGAGTGGTGTTACTGTGTGCGAATGTGTTTCTGTATATGTGTAAGTGGTGTGACTGTGTTCGACTGTGTGTCTGTATATGTGTGAGTGGTGTGACTGTGTGTGACTGTGTGTCTGTATATGTGTGAGTGGTGTGACTGTGTGTGACTGAGTGTCTGTATATGTGTGAGTGGTATGACTGTGTGTGACTGAGTGTCTGTATATGTGTGAGTGGTGTGACTGTTTGCGACTGTGTGTCTGTATATGTGTGAGTGGTGTGACTGTGTGTGACTGAGTGTCTGTATATGTGTGAGTGGTGTAACCGTGTGTGACTGTGTGTCTGTATATGTGTGAGTGCTTCGACTGTGTTTCTGTATATGTGTGAGTGGTGTGACTGTGTGCGACTGTGTGTCTGTATATGTGTGAGTGGTGTGACTGTGTGCGACTGTGTTTCTGTATATGTGTGAGTGGTGTGACTATGTGTCAGTGAGTAGAGTGAGAGACTATGTGTGCTGCAATTTCTAGGGCTGTAAATAGTTACACACGGTCGGCAGTCTACTTAGACTGTGTCAAATTAAACGTCTACTTAGGGGTTTGAAAACTGATATATCTGAATGTCTCCATTATGGCGACCAAAACAAAGCTGGAGAGTGGAATGGCTCGCCTAATATAAAATGTATCCGTCTCTCTTAATTCGGCGAAGTGTATCTGTTTCTCTTTATTATGCTGTCATCAAAAGTAAACGGCGTCCGTTTTAAAATATTCGTTTCTAAAAAAAACTTCCTAAAGTAATAAAATTGACCACTCCTGGTCATTTTTGTGTCATACTTCTGGCACTTAAGTTGTGTACAACTTGGGTTTGCATCAAAAACAGGCCGAGTTCGTTATACTTCTTTTAACAATGTATTTTTAATGGATTTTTCGCTTCCAACATCGGATACTTTCCATAACACTTGAATGCAATCCTACTTGTAATATGCTATATTTATAAACCATTAAATGGCGAGTCTTAAGACATATTCAAATATTGTTTTCTCATTTTTTGTAAGCAATTTTTTTCATTTCTTAGCTCAACATTTCATTGAAGTTTTAAGACCGAAAATTAAAGAGTATTTGTCGTCACTTAGTATGTAAACGTAGCGCCTGATACTCAGAATAATGTGTTATAGATATGATATGATGGTCACAAATATGTTCTAGACATGACGGTCACTAATATGTTGTAAACATGACGGTCACTAATATGTTGTAAACATGACGGTCACAAATATGTTGTAGACATGACAGTCACTAATATGTTGTGGACATGACACGTCACTAATATGTTGTAAACATGACGGTCACTAATATGTTGTAGACATGACGGTCACTAATATTTTGTAGACATGACACGTCACTAATATGTTGTAGACATGATGGTCACTAATATGTTGTAAACATGACGGTCACTAATATGTTGTAAACATGACGGTCACTAATATGTTGTAAACATGACGGTCACTAATATGTTGTGGACATGACACGTCACTAATATGTTGTAAACATGACGGTCACTAATATGTTGTAGACATGACACGTCACTAATATGTTGTAAACATGACGGTCACTAATATGTTGTAGACATGACGTTCACTAATATGTTGTAAACATGACGGTCACTAATATGTTGTAGACATGACACGTCACTAATATGTTGTAGACATGACGGTCACTAACATGTTGTAGACATGACGTTCACTAATATGTTGTAAACATGACGGTCACTAATATGTTGTAGACATGACGGTCACTAATATGTTGTAGAATGACGGTCACTAATATGTTGTAAACATGACGGTCACTAATATGTTTTAAACATGACGGTCACTAATATGGTGTAGACATGATGGTCACTAATATGTTGTAGACATGATGGTCACTAATATGTTGTATACATGATGGTCACTAATATGTTATAGACATGATGGTCACTAATAAGTTGTAGATATGACGGTCACTAATATGTTATAGATATGACGGTTACTAATATGTTATAGACATGACCGTCACTAATATGTTGTAGACATGACGGTCACTAATATGTTGTAGACATGACGGTCACTAATATGTTGTAGACATGACGGTCCATCTTTATAAAGGTAGGCCTAATGTTACGCCCATTTGTTGGTATGTGTGTGTATATTACAGCTCATTAGTCCGAGTGTTAGTAGCAGTCTGTTGGTCTGAATGTAGTGTTAGTAGCAGCCTGTTGGTCTGAATGTAGTGTTAGTAGCAGTTTGTTGGTCTGAATGTAGTGTTAGTAGCCGTCTGTTGGTCTGAATGTAGTGTTAGTAGAACTCTGTTTGTCTGAATGTAATGTTAGTAGCAGTCTGTTGGTCTGAATGTAGTGTTAGTAGAAGTCTGTTTGTCTGAATGTAATGTTAGTAGCAGTCTGTTTGTCTGAATGTAGTGTTAGTAGCAGTCTGTTGGTCTGAATGTAGTGTTAGTAGCCGTCTGTTGGTCTGAATGTAGTGTTAGTAGCAGTCTGTTGTTCTGAATGTAGTGTTAGTAGGCGTCTGTTGTTTTGAATGTTATTTTAGTGGCTGATTCAAGGATCATGGTTAGTCGATATATATCAATGCAGCAATAGTAGCATTTATTTGTTCCAGTTTGTAGCAGTCTAAATGTCTAGTGTAATGGTAAGTCGTTTGAAGTTCATCTTTAGTACAGTAAACTATACTTGAGTATACTTGATAAAGTATTAATGATACCCAAACACAGGGGACTCCCATCGAGAATAAATCCCATTTGATGCCAATAACTATGTGTCACCTTATCGACTTGCATCAAAATTTTAAAAAAAATAAAAAAAACGTCATTTGTTGAGTCTGCTATGAGCGCCACTTACTCTATTTACACTTCTGACTAAAATCATTCAATTAATGTCTCATTCATATGCACAGTTCGCAGATTGATATTTTAACAGATGTTTGGATTATGAAACCGTTACAAACAGCTGTTTCAAACAATCTATGATAAATGTAATGTTTACCAACAAAATGAGTCAAAAAATCTTACAACCGCGACTACAGGAAACTACTGAGTCACTGAAGAAAAATAAAAATATGCCAATACTAGCTGTACCCTGCAAAGCCTTTGCATGAAGATAGACTATTGTAAAGCCAGTGCCAAACCTAGGGATTTGGGGGTACAGGGGCTTGGCCTCTTTAGGGGCCCCTACATTTTGACATTCGATACCATGACATGAGATTATGTACTTAATATTTAATCTCAAAAATAATTTTGGGGGCTCCCCTCAAGCTGGGGCATGGGGTACCCTGAAAAGCTTTTGCATGAATATAGACTATTGTAAAGCCAGCGCCAAACCTAGGGATTTGTGGGCCCGGGGGCTTGGCCTGCATTTTGACATTCGATACCAAGACATGAGATTATGTACTTAATATTTAATATGAAAAATAATTTTGGGGGCTCCCCTCAAGCTGGGCCCGGCGGGAATTTCGATTTTGGACCCCCCTCCCCCATCCTAGGTACGCCTCTGTGTTCAGCTTTGATGCATATTTTCAAAATATTTTTTTTTAGGTTATGAAATAATTAAAAATCTAATTAGTTTTTGTTTCTTTTTCTTACAACATCCCAAAAGATAAATTATTTAATAAAAAAAATTTCAAAGAGATCTAATTAGTTACTTTTCATTAAAACAATTAAAACGATACATTCTGAAAAAAAACCATTAAAAAATGTCCCTAAGAGGAATCGAACCTGGATAGTCAGCATTAAATAAATCTATATATAATTTCAAGCAGCTTATCCAAAATGAAAATTTCAATGTTTTATGAAAAAAAACTACAATAATTTGAATGATATTATGTGTTAGTTATTACTTTTTAATATTTGGGACTTAAACATTTCATAATATAAACCACAGAAACTATTTAAAACTAGATTTTTCATAAAGAAATATCGAATCGAGGACGCGGGCACGACGCCATTTTGAATTCTTGTTTTCCGCTTTCGATTTAACGCAGAGATGAAAATAAATGATATGTATATAGATGACATCTGCAGATTTTACTGACAGGTAAACATTCAGAGTTCAAAGGGTGACCCCTGACACTGACAAACTGAACTAACGAAATGAATTGTTAGTAATGAAACTATTTTTTTTAAAGTATCTGATATCAAAGGAAACTTTTCAACAAATAAATCTTCTTACACATAAACGTGAGGGTTTCGGCCGCATTCGTGAAATGGTCCATGATGACATTAAGGAAGATTTTACATTGTGACAACTATACGAGTGTACTAAAGGAAGATTTTACATTGTGACATAATGACAACTGTACACGAGTACTAACTAAATGTTGCTGTTTAAATTACACTAAATTTAAAGTCATTGGTTGTTTCAATAGCCGCTTCGTTTGTTGCACTATATCGAACCATCTCAACAAAGAATTAAACGACCATTTGTACCTAAAGTCTTTAAATCAATGGTCCCCAACACCAGGGCAGCGGACTGGTAAAGGAAACATTCAATCATTTCCTTTTTGTTTACTGTGGTTATTTCTCTCGGACGAGAGGTTTACCATGAGCTGAGCGGCTGTAAGTATCGATGGCACTGTGTAAATCAAAACTATCTAAAATATATATAATAGACGTCTCCCCCCCCCCAACCTGACGGGCCGCATTGAAATTATCAAACGTCGACCGGTCCGCGGCGAGAAAAAGGCTGGGGACCACTGCGCTAAATGACTGAGTCGAGTTTCCTTATACTTACAACTTAGCGACTTAGCGACATGACTTTCCTATTCAGTCTATTGCAAAAACATAAAGTCATAATGGTTCTTATCCTGTCTAATGAAACGCATTCATTATGATAATTACTTTGCCCTCTTGCCAAGTTCCCCATTATGTTCATTTAACGATTACTTTCCTCCATACATATACACACATGTACACAAAGACCAATACTCACAGGCACATACACACACACACACACTCACATACACTACAAGCGGTGTACTCCATCTATAGATGTACTGAAAGTCGAAACATTAGCCAGGACTACAAAGTCTGGATCTCGAGGGGTGGGAGTGGATGGGGGTTGAGTTCTGAGATGTCAAAGGTCGATTTACCGAGCCAACCTAACGACCAGATCATGTGACGTCTGTAACAGACATACCAGTTAAATCTTTTGATGTAGCAATTCAATTAATGCTCAGAATCATTAAGCGGTTTCTCTTTCGTGGTTTAGAGTAACAGTCACCTACCGGTCGTCCGCGGACCACTTGTGGTCCATAAGAAAAATTAGCTGGGCAACAGAAATTATACATTATTTGTTTCCCATGTTATATGTATATATATATATATATATATATATATATATATATATATATATATATATTTAACAATATATGTGTTTGTATGTGTGGGTGGGTGTGGGTGTGTTTGTGGATGGGCGTGTGTGGGTATATGTGTGTGTGAATACATAAATATTATTATAAACCTTGAATTATAATAAAAGAAAAACAAAAGCATAATCTTGTATTTAACCTTGATGGTGATTTTCTTTATTTAAATTCACACTCTCTCTTAATATAAGATAAAGTGGTCTTTGGGAATAATAATGAAACGTTGCCCGTTTAATACATTTGGTGGAAAGTGTATAGAACATATTTACAGAAAACAGCGATGTTTGGGTGTGATCACAAAAATTGATCAATGTCCAGCCATGGTCCCACAACAACAAGTGGGGGTCGCAGCTACAATCTAGCCATAGTCCTACAACAACAGTTGGGGATCATAGCTCCAGTCTAGCCATAGTCCCACTTCAACAAGCGGGGATCATAGCTCCAGTCAAGCCATAGTCCCACAACAACAAGCGGGGGTCATAGCTCCAGTCTAGCCATAGTTCCACAACAACAAGCGGGGATTACAGCTCCAGTCTAGCCATAATCCTACAACCACTAGTCAACTAGGCAGCAGTAGTTTTCAAATTTGGCTTACTTAGTTGACTTGTTTAAAGACTACTTTCTATAAACAGTGGAGGACAACATTCATTCAGAACCAGACCTGTGTGCCTATATTTTGTTTTTATTATTTTTATTTTATTTTTTTACTTTCTAAAAAAGAGAATCGAGTGTAACGTCCCCTGACAATTGCAAACAATGAACTATTTATGAACGAATAAAAAAATGTTCTAACCGGAAATCCAGAAAATGTTTAGGTTCATGCGACATTGAAATGTTTGGTTAAATGAAATGTTTGGTTAAATGAAATGTTTGGTTAATGAACTATTTTGTCAAATGAAATGTTTGGTTGATTGAAACATTTGGTTGATTGAAATGTTTGGTTAAATGAAATGTTTGGTTGAATGAACTATTTTGTCAAATGAAATGTTTGGTTGATTGAAACATTTGGTTGATTGAAATGTTTGGTTAAATGAAACGTTTGGTTAAATGAAATGTTTGGTAAAATTGCAAGAGGTCTGAGTCGCACAGTATGAGTTGTCAGTGTATTGTCCAGATTTATAATGGATATTGTTTATTATTAATAGAACAGATATATCGCAGTAGAAAATCGAAAAAATAGCTTAGACCACAGATTAGATATTGTAATCTGTGGATTAGACAGACACACATTGAGGTAGACGTCTTTCAGACATATAAATTTAGAGAGACGGGCTCATAGGCAAACAGACATGCAGACTCAGTCGGATAAATAGATACATTGATAAGCATAGATAGATAGATAGATAGATAGATAGATAGATAGATAGATAGATAGATAGATAGATAGATAGGTAGGTAGGTAGGTAGGTAGGTAGGTAGGTAGGTAGGTAGGTAGGTAGGTAGGTAGGTAGGTAGGTAGGTAGATAGATAGATAGATAGATAGATAGATAGATAGATAGATAGATAGATAGATAGATAGATAGATAGATAGATAGATAGATAGATAGATAGATAGATAGATAGATAGATAGATGGATGGATGGATGGATGGATGGATGGATGGATGGATGGATGGATGGATGGATGGATGGATAGATAGATAGATAGATAGATAGATAGATAGATAGATAGATAGATAGATAGATAGATAGATAGATAGATAGATAGATAGATAGATAGATAGATAGATAGATAGATAGATAGATAGATAGATAGATAGATAGATAGATAGATAGATAGATAGATAGATAGATAGATACTGCTGATTTAATAAACTGAAAGCAGGAAATCAATAATAAACAATAAATTTTGAAAAAAATAATCTAGCACTAAATAATTCTTTCAAAAACAAACATTTTGTTCTTACTGACTATGGTTCTTTAAATTGGTACCGGTACTTCTTTTTATTTTACATGTTGTTTGTAATTTATTTCAATGTTAATGATATTTTTTTGTTGTCGTTTTATGGATTAACTAGTAGAAAAGCCTGCTGAAGCTGGCTGAACGAAATCCGACATAAGGGATAACAAAGAATTATACGTAATACTGCGATACGAACAGAAATAACCGAGAAATGTATGAAATACTGTAATAGACAATAACATTTGTCTTTTAATGCCATGAACATCCTTAAATACAATGCATACAACGCACGATATGAAAACTACCTGCGACGGAGACACAATCATAGGTTAGACGATTATGTAATTAAGGATAATTTGTTGTTAATGGGTTCTTGTTGTTGTTGTTGTTGTTTTGTGACTACGAAAGTTTCATTTGTTTGTATCTGTTATCTCATGTAAGTTGTTTTCAAACTGTAGACCCAACATAAATCAATGATTATGATATTAAAAAAGAAGAAAAATAAAATGGCTTAAGTAGCTTTTTTTCAAATTTACCCTTCTTAAGAATAAATCCACTTTAATGTATTCCTAAAATTCAGGAATTGTTTCATCCGCGGAACAAATAAAAAAATCAGCTTCTCAACTCTTCAAATATCCAGTAATAGTCATAACAGAAATGGTGAAGTGAACTCTCTCAACTGAGAACATGTTATCCAATGTTTGAGTGCCGGGATAGAGTCACAGAATTAACTTTCCTCGATCCGCGTGAGTTAACTAAACATTCATACATCACCGCTGGTGAGTACATTCTGATACCAACGTTGTGTTTTCATAGGGCAAGAGTGAGCATGGTTCTCATGCACGCGTGGAGAAATGGGGAAGGGGTGGGAAAGTGAGAAGTACGTTTGAGTAGGAGATGGATGGGGGGGGGGGGAGAGCGTTGGGTGGGAGATAGTAGGACGGATGGGTGTTAGCATCTAATGTCGAATTTCCCCCTGACAGCTGAAGATATTAAAAGAACATTTCATAAGCCTCTTGATCATCAGCTATTGGTCGTATATTGCTTGACACCAATCATTACAATTTTTTAGGAAAGATATAACTACTATAGATCACCACGCAACACGGCTATAGACTAATTACTATAGGTCACCACTCATCACGGCTATAGACTAAATACTATAGGTCACCACTCATCACGGCTATAGACTAACTACTATAGGTCACCACTCATCACGGCTATAGACTAAATACTATAGGTCACCACTCATCACGGCTATAGACTAACTACTTTAGGTCACCACTCATCACGGCTATAGACTATAGGTCACAACTCATCACGGCTATAGACTATAGGTCAACAATCATCACGGCTATAGACTACTATAGGTCAACAATCATCACGGCTATAGACTACTACAGGTCAACAATCATCACGGCTATAGACTACTATAGGTCACCACTCATCACGGCTATAGACTAACTACTATAGGTCACCACTCATCACGGCTATAGAATAACTACTATAGGTCACCACTCATCACGGCTATAGACCACTATAAGTCACCACTCATCACGGCTATAGACTACTATAGATCATCACTCATCACGGCTATAGACTACTATAGGTCAACAATCATCACGGCTATAGACTACTACAGGTCACCACTCATCACGGCTATAGACTACTATAGGTCAACAATCATCACGGCTATAGACTACTACAGGTCACCACTCATCACGGCTATAGACTACTACAGGTCAACAATCATCACGGCTATAGACTACTATATGTCACCACTCATCACGGCTATAGACTACTATAGTTCACCAATCATCACGGCGATAGACTATCTACTATAGGTCACCACTCATCACGGCTATAGACTAACTACTATAGGTCACCTCTCATCACGGCTATAGACTAACTACTATAGATCAACACTCATCACGGCTATAGACCACTATAGGTCACCACTCATCACGGCTATAGACTACTATAGATCACCACTCATCACGGCTATAGACTAACTACTATAGGTCACCACTCATCACGACTATAGACCACTATAGGTCAGCAATCATCACGGCTATAGAATACTATAGGTTACCAATCATCACGGCTATAGACTATAGGTCACCACTCATCACGGCTATAAACTAACTACTATAGGTCACCACTCATCACAGCTATAGACTACTATAGGTCACCACTCATCACGGCTATAGACCACTATAGGTCACCACTCATCACGGCTATAGGCTACTATAGGTCACCACTCATCACGGCTATAGACTAACTACTATAGGTCACCACTCATCACGGCTATAGACTAACTACTATAGGTCACCACTCATTACGGCTATAGAATAACTACTATAGGTCACCAATCATCACGGCTATAGACTACTATAGGTCACCAATCATCACGGCACTAGACTACTATAGGTCACCAACCATCACGGCTATAGACTACTATAGGTCACCATTCATCACGGCTATAGACTACTATAGGTCACCAATCATCACGGCTATAGACTAACTACTATAGGTCACCACTCATCACGGCTATAGACTAACTACTATAAGTCACCAATCATCACGGCTATAGACTAACTACTATAAGTCACCAATCATCACGGCTATAGATTAACTAATATAGGTCACCAATCATCACATTGAGGACCAATAGATATGTCAGGTCATGGCTAAAGTATCCGCTATATCTACCGTGGTACCTCCATGGCCATTGCACTATGGGTTCTAGTGGGGATGAAAGAAGGGCATCATAAAAACCGTCTTAGGATCTAAGAGATTTCATCTCATCCTTACAGGGACTTCACACACACACACCAATCATCAGAGCTATAGACCAATAAATATATGTCAACCATCGTCCCGGCAATATACCAAATACTATAAGTCAACAATCATCACGGCTTTAGACCAATATATGTTAATAAAACGCTTATAGATTAATAAATATTGCTCAAGTATATTTATGTTATAACGAAATGTAATTTCAAAACCTGTTTTGCTTTTTTCGGGCTTTAGCATTAGCAAATGTGTACAACAATATCATGTTCTACTGATAGAGTAACTACTTCAACAATATCATGTTCTACTGACAGTTTTTCTAGTCCAACAATATCATGTTCTACAGACAGTGTAACTAATCCAACAATATCATATTCTACTGACAGTTTATCTAGTCCAACAATATCATGTTCTACTGATAGATTAACTACTCCAACAATATCATGCTCTACTGACAGTTTTTCTAGTCCAACAATATCATGTTCTACAGACAGTGTAACTAATCCAACAATATCATATTCTACTGACAGTTTATCTAGTCCAACAATATCATGTTCTACTGATAGATTAACTACTCCAACAATATCATGCTCTACTGACAGTTTATCTAGTACAACAATATCATGTTCTACTGATAGAGTAACTACTCCAACAATATCATGCTCTACTGACAGTTAATCTAGTCCAACAATATCATGTTCTACTGATAGATTAACTACTCCAACAATATCATGTTCTACAGACAGTGTAACTAATCCAACAATATCATATTCTACTGACAATTTATCTAGTTCAACAGTATCATGTTCTACTGATAGATTAACTACTCCAACAATATCATGTTCTACAGACAGTGTAACTAATCCAACAATATCATATTCTACTGATACTGTAACTAGTCCAACAAGTCTTTCTTGTATTATAGACGATCGCAAACAGGTTTTGTATCATTAGAGCTTAGTAAAGCTTCTCTCACCGTTAGGCGTAATTAATGAATATTAGGCCACTGTTGAAAAATTCAACTAGAAACAGTTTTGCAATAATCCTTACATATATACAGTGTAATGAGTGTACTTTACTGTACATATTAAATGTCTAAAAAGTTCTCATTTTAATTCCAAGTTTTCAAATAGGCTTCAATCTGTACAAAAACATGTTTCAATTATTTGTTTTTATTTGTCCCCGTTTTGTCTGTCTGTCTGTCTGTCCGTCATCACTCTAGATCTCAACAACCATAAGTCCTAGACCCATGATGTATATATCATTTTGTAGGTCTTGGCCTGCCAAGTAAACACTTTGGTCCATTTCGCGATCTGACCTCTGAGGGCCGAAAAAGGGGACGTATTAAGTACCGTTTTTACTATATAAGCTATATTAACAAAGGAGCGCCCTATATCTCAGCAACCATAAGTCCTAGATCCATGATGTATATATCATTTTGTAGGTCTTGGCCTACCAAGTGTATATCAAAAGTCAATTTTGCGATCTGACCTCTCAGGGCCGAATATAAGAGTTTTTTAAGTACCGTTTTTGCTTATATTTTAAATATAAATAATAAAAGCTAATCAAAGGGGCGTAATGATTATTTATTTTTGTAACAGTTATTCAACATGATGACTTCTCTCTCTATTTATCAAAACCCATACACGTAGAGCAAAAATCTATGGCTGTATTCCGGAAAAAAATACGGATTTCGTCCGGCGTAACCGTAGCCACTGCTTACACGAAAATGCTCTAAAATGTCCTTTGTCCGAAACGGAAAAGACTTAAATTGCTTGTTTATATATACGTATG
The DNA here is from genome assembly GCA_021962125.1 of Bulinus truncatus. Taxonomy (NCBI): domain Eukaryota; kingdom Metazoa; phylum Mollusca; class Gastropoda; family Planorbidae; genus Bulinus; species Bulinus truncatus. Next base: position 1,615,453 of record JAGDYQ010000140.1, on the reverse strand, counting down.
TTTTTGTATATTTTTGTTGCGTATCTTATAATGCTGCCCCTAGAAATGGTACGCCCAAGGCAGACGCCCAATTAGTTTAGTGGTCAAACCAGCTCTGGTCACCACCAATGTCAACAACTTTAATTCCTTTACTGCTTTTCATCAATTGTAGGTCAACAAACATAAGTAGATCTTCAACAATTGTTTACCAACTATCGGTCACCAGCTATAGAGTGCCATCTATCGGTCAACAGCCATACGTAGATAATTACCTATAGTTTACCAACTATCGGCTACCAGCTATAGAGTGCCATCTATCGGTCAACAGCCACACGTAGATAATTACCTATAGTTTACCAACTATCGGCTACCAGCTATAGAGTGCCATCTATCGGTCAACAGCCACACGTAGATAATTACCTATAGTTTACCAACTATCGGTTACCAGCTATAGAGTGCCATCTATCGGTCAACAGCCACACGTAGATAATTACCTATAGTTTACCAACTATCGGTTACCAGCTATAGAGAGCCATCTATCGGTCAACAGCCACACGTAGATAATTACCTATAGTTTACCAACTATCGGTTACCAGCTATAGAGTGCCATCTATCGGTCAACAGCCACACGTAGATAATTACCTATAGTTTACCAACTATCGGTTACCAGCTATAGAGTGCCATCTATCGGTCAACAGCCACACGTAGATAATTACCTATAGTTTACCAACTATCGGTTACCAGCTATAGAGTGCCATCTATCGGTCAACAGCCACAACTATCGGTAACCAGCTATAGAGTGTCATCTATCGGTCAACAGCAATATGTCAACAACTAATAGTTTGAGCTATTGGGTCGACAAATATCGGCCAACAAACTCAGATCACCAGCCAAGGATCCTCTGACTTCCATCGGAATAAGTTGTGTAATAAAATAACTGACCAGTTGTCAGTCCGCTGTCAGTAAAGTAAACCATATAATGTTTGATTCGATGCTGGAATACTGAAATATTCCCTAGGACTACACAAGAAGTAATAGTAATGAAATCAATATCAGCTTGCAACTCCACTCTCATTTACGACTTGACGTTGTGCTATGTATAAATCAATACATTATATTGATCTGCAGTATACTTATTCATACAGTCTTTGTTTTTATAGTTCGCTTTGGTATATAGTTTACAACCGTAGTTCTTTCTCAGTGTTAACCACTAATATAATACCTATAGATTGACTTTTGTTTTTTTTTGTAAATAATAAATTCATGGAAAGTAATAAATTCATGGAAAGTAATAAATTCATGGAAAGTAATACATTCATGGAAAGTAATAAATTTATGGACAGTAATAAATTCGTGGAAAGTAATAATTTTATGGACAGTAATAAATTCATGGAAAGTAATAAATTCATGGAAAATAATAAATTCGTGGAAAGTAATAAATTTATGGACAGTAATAAATTCGTGGAAAGTAATAAATTCATGGAAAGTAATAAATTCATGGAAAGTAATAAATTCATGGAAAGTAATAAATTTATGGAAAGTAATAAATTCATTGAAAGTAATAAATTCATGGAAAGTAATAAATTCATGGAAAGTAATAAATTTATGGACAGTAATAAATTCGTGGAAAGTAATAAATTTATGGACAGTAATAAATTTATGGACAGTAGTAAATTCATGGACAGTAATAAATTTATGGAAAGTAATAAATTTATGGACAGTAATAAATTTATGGACAGTAGTAAATTCATGGACAGTAATAAATTCATGGAAAGTAATAAATTTATGGACACTAATAAATTCATGGAAAGGGAAAAAGACCAAGTTTGTTCAGGGGGGGGGGAATGAGAAAAATTAATATTTCTAGCATTCTTGTTTTAATCAAATAAATTTTTTATAAGCTGTTGTGTTTATTTTTTATGTTTTATTTTATTATATTTTTTGTTACGAGCCACTTAAAAATATTTCCTGTTCTTTATCAGACATGAATGTGAAAGCGTAAGTAATTTCCAGAGCGTGAGATTGATATTGTGGCGCCCTGCGATATTTTCCTTTTTTGTATGTTGTTCTCTTATGTTATGTTTATTACAGACAGTTTTTGTACAAGTCTCGGAAAGGATGACATATCCTAAATGACCCTTATCCTAAATGTGAAAAATTTTAGGTTTTGTAGTGTCCTTCTTTTATGGCCACCACAACATTTAACAAACATTATTTTGTGATCCTCCCTTATTCGGTGCCATGAGCAACCGCATTACAACTCCTACATCATTGGCTGTATTTATTTAGACAGCTTCTTCACCAGTTGTTTTAATCGGATTGCAATAAGCAGACAGCTCAGTGTCATTAATGGTTTGTTAGTTTTTAATATTATTTTGAGTGGCCTGCCCTTGAACCATTCTTTAGTTCACATTAGAGAGCTGCACGGGAGTCAAAATCACACCCAGTCCCACCCAATCCCGCGTTTTCCAAACTAGTCCCACCCGCTCCTAAAAGAAATTCCCCCCAGTCCCACCCGCTCCCGCGAAAATTTTTCCCAACTCCACCCGCTCCCGCGAAAATTTTTCCCAACCCCACCCGCTCCCATCAAAAAAAATATTCTATAACTCATAAATAATGGTTTAAAAATTTGTTTATAGAAATCCTCTCGAAAAACATACATGAAAATACAGTTTAAGTCCATGTAAAAATAAGATGCCATTAACACTCTCTGGAGCCAACTGTGACCGCCTTTCTTCAAGAACGCGACCAGCCGAAGAAAATGTCCTTTCAGATGAGGTTGATGATGCCGGTATGCTCAGAAATTGCTGCACAACTTCTGAGAGATGTTTCCATGCAGTTGATTTGTCCCTCCAATACTCTAGTAAACTTTCACACTTTACTGTACTCATGACTACGAACTTCTCCTAATTTCTCTTAATTAACTAATGTCCGAATCCAGCCCCTATTTATACCCCACCGTCCGTGCCATAATTACCCTAAGTACGTCACAATCCTTTTAGTATTTTGCTAACTATCTAATCTTTCTAGGAGCGTAACCTGGTCGTCATTGTTAACACTACTGGCCTGTCCGACGTCGCCTTCCGGTCTTCACACCTAAGCTGTCTACTATTCCTCACCTTGTCCTAAGTCGTCAGTCCCCTTGTCACCCTTATTGGTATTACTCCTAACTCTTAGATATATATTATATTAAAACGTCGATGGGGATAGTCTCTGTCTCTAAATCTTCTCTAGCTCGTCACAATAAGTATCATTATTATATTGAAAAAAATTAATATTGGGGGGTGGGGGTATGTGTTTTTTCGTGTCAACTTTACAAAAATGACGATTTTCAACTTTCGGTAGTATGAGAATTAACCTGTCTAACCTAGTCGCAAATGGTATCGCCTGAATCGTCAAAATGTGTAGGTTATATTATTGCTAATGACGTTTTGACCTAAATACCAAAAATGTCAAGGAAAGGCCCTGAACTAGGTGTGTATCATACATCACACATCATCCCAAGATCATCCGTGCGATTTGATTGATTCATCAGAAGTCTGCGAGAGTCCCACTCAAACAAAACCCAAACCCAGGGGAATCCCGCAAAAACAAAACCCAAACCCACGGGACTCCCGCAAAAACAAAACCAATCCCATGGAACTCACGATAAATTTATTTCCAATACCGTGCAGCTCTCTAGTTCACATGCGGCATTAACATGAAGTAAACATAAGATGTTTGAAAAACCAAAGGACATGTAACCACAATCATGCTCATGGTAAAGTGTTGAATCTCGTACATTTAAAATATTCAATATCAATCAAAAATATATAAATGAACGTTTGATATGCATTATAGAAATGATGAGCTTCCATTCAGGTTGGTATTGCTAATTACTATTTATTTTCCTTATAAATTGTCAGGATTTTTAGAGCATTTTCGAAAAAAAAATGCTCTATTGTCCCCGTTTTGTCTGTCTGTCTGTCTGTCCGTCATCACCCTAGATCTCAACAACCATAAGTCCTAGACTCATGATGTATATATCATTTTGTAGGTCTTGGTCTGCCATGTGTGCAGCAAAAGTTCATTTCGCGATCTGACCTCTGAGGGCCGTAAAAGTGGGCTTATAATGTACCGTTTTTACTATATAAGCTATATTAATAAAGGAGCGCCCTATATCTCAGCAACCATAAGTCCTAGACCCATGATGTATATATCATTTTGTAGGTCTTGGCCTGCCATGTGTACATCAAAAGTTCATTTCGCGATGGGACCTCTGAGGGCCGGGCTTCGGGGCTCCTAAGGGGCTTATATATTACATATGTAGCCCCATTCTACACCTTGTACGTTCAATAACCCATTCATTTGGTGCGAAATACTGCAGCACGTAGTTTCACCAAGATTTATTAAGAAACTCATCAAATGAAATAGTAAGCTTGTGTTCTGAGTTTAATTGAAAGTATCAGAGCTATGCAACAATTGACGGAGTTTTCGGACGATTAAATGACTACAATTTCGAATGTTTTCAATTATGAGTCCTATTTCAGTAACCACAAACCACTTGTAATTAGATTTAAGAGAAAATAATTTTTTTTTCAAATATAAAGAAACGTCTTTATAATATTTTTTTACAGATATATGCATTACACAATTGAATTTATAAACATTTCCAAAATTTACAAATATTTACTGAAAGCTAACAAACGTACTGATACATAACATGAAAATGCGCTAACACGTCCTGTGTCCAGAATGGAACAGGCTTAATTGCTTGTTTATCTTTTGCGTTTTCCTTTTTTAGACGAATTGGTGAATTGCCCACTATATTACCTGATAGGGTCTAAAGCTGTTTGATATATGGGGCCTTTTATAGGTCCAGATATTATATGACAGTACCAAATATTTCAGTACATATGGGGCCTTTTATAGGTCCAGATATTATATGACAGTGCCAAATATTTCAGTACATATGGGGCCTTTTATAGGTCCAGATATTATATGACAGTGCCAAATATTTCAGTACATATGGGGCATTTTATAGGTCCAGATATTATATGACAGTGCCAAATATTTCAGTACATATGGGGCCTTTTATAGGTCCAGATATTATATGACAGTGCCAAATATTTCAGTATATATGGGGCCTTTTATAGGTCCAGATATTATATGACAGTGCCAAATATTTCAGTATATATTACAATCTCCCACTTGGACAACTACCTGGGGGGCCTCTACGTAAATCCTGCACTGGTCATCGTGACTCATCACCAAACCACGTGCCCAAATATCACACTAGAGAGTAAGCACACTCCATATGAAAATATGTACATTTGTTCGCGAGCTTATGTGTGAGGGGTACCCGCGGAAAAACATTCGCACCCTTTGGGGTACAGTCTCCAAAAAAGGTTGAGAACGGCTGTTGTAAAACATTGTCAAATGAAATATAAAACTGTACACATTTTGAGACCGAATTCATTGATTCATGCTTATAAAATTTTAACTCTAGCATCTAACTTAATGAACGCTTTTCTTTACATTGATGTGTGAATACATTGATATAATGGTGATTATTTTTCTATTTACTAAAATTGTAGAACAGCAATCGGCAAACTACGGCCAGTGGGCCACATTCGACCCACTGGACTAGTTTATCCCGCCCGCCACTAGTTTCAGAATGAAGCATAGTAGTAGCCTTTTTGGTTATGACTTTAACATCTATTTTATATTAGTTCATGTAAACACTCCAACCATCTGCTCTTGGTCCGGCCTGTCGGTAAAATTATTTACGAACTCAATGTGACCCGCGAATCAAAAAGAGATAATTTGTTGTTACCTGTGAGATTATGTGGGGAAATTTGTTTTTACCTGTGAGATTCTGCGGGAAATTTGATGTTACCTGTGAGATTCTGTGGGAAATTCGAGTTACCTGTGCGATTCTGTGGGAAATTCGATGTTACCTGTGAGATTCTGTGGGAAATTTGATGTTCACCATCTTCTTACGCCCCTGCGTTATCTGCTGACAATACTCCATGAGGTCAATGTAGCGGAACTTATTTATACATTGTCTTCATCGTGCTGTTGTATGTTTATTTGTTGTTTAACTTTGCGGCTACAATCTTGCTTGTGTAGATCTGAATACATTGGTGTAATTCAGCGTTTCCCTAAGTGTAGTATGCGTACCCTAGGAGGTACGCGAAGAGTTGGTCGGGTGTACGCTCTGCACCGGACTGAGAGCTTCTGTAAAACATAAAAGTAATGAAATGAGCGGAGACCAAGACTGTAAAAACATTAGGCAAGTTTGTTTTTTTTTTTTTGTTTTTTTTTTCTCAGGGTACTCAGTACGAAAATAATCGAAAGTTTAGGAAACACTGGTGTACTTGAATGTATCGTTGTACAGAGTACATTGGGAAACACTGGTGTACTTGAATATATCGTTGGACTGAGTACATTTTGAAATAAGCGCAATGATTTAGTGAATACAGTGAGATGTGGTATAGTCTCCCAAGTATATTTGTATTATGTACTTAATACACTGATGTGTGTGTGTACATATGACTTGAAAAACAAATTTCGTAATTTTACAAGTGGCGTGCCAGATTTTGATGAGCTTTTATATAAAAATAATAAATACAACAAAAAATCATCAATTTTGTTGAAAAAGTTCACCCACCAAAACATTTTTTAGTTTAAAAATAATCCTTTTGGCTCTTTTTACTGAAGTTTACTTTTACTCCAGTTGTTTACCATTAAAATTCTATTTCCTGTTCTCCATGTTAGATTTTTCAATTATACTTGAGTTTGAATGATTATTTTAATTTTGCCTAATTTTATTCTTAAAAATGTCTTTAAAAAAGTCATCCCTTTCCGTTGCTAAAAATAAGGACAAATGGGCGAGTAATTTAAAAAAAAATTCAAAACACTCTTAAGAAAAGAAACAAAATTGGAATCGAGATCGAGCCATTGCTTTCACATTCTAGAATGCCAAAAGAGTGGATGACAATTGGTCGCTACATGGGCTTGGCCTCTATGGAAAAATCCAGATTGAAAAGAGTTGCAGCACTCAGGAAAGAAGTAGAGCTATTATGGAGCTTTTTAAATTTTCCAATACTGTCTTTGCAATCAGTGAGCAGAAAAATTGAAACTTTAATTAGAAGGTATGATGTTCATTTGAAAAAACCTATGAGTGACATACGGGGGCAGTTTGATAAGTTATTTGATGTCACAAACAAAACTGGTCAATGGTTATGTGCTGAGGACAAAAAACTTTACGAAATACAAATTCAAAGTGGAGGTAAGATGGGATATACTACAACTAAAATTGCTAGTCAAAGTACAATTCATCCATCAAAACGGAAAATTGTTTGCAAAATTAATGAGGCACAACAACAACAAAGCAGTTTTGAAAGTTCCAGTGATTCAAGTGATAACGAGAATTCTCAAAGTAGCTCTGACGGTGCTGATGCAATGCTGTCATCCACAGAAATCTTGGATCAAAGCACAAATAAGAAACAATCACAGCAATCTACTTCTAGTGCAGTTTCATTAGTTCAATCTGGGAAACTACCAGTTCGAAGAGCAGCATTAGTAAGCAAAGTTTTGCATAAGTCCGGCGTAAAAATAGCAACTCCTTCTCAGTCAGGTGTCTATCGAGCTGTATTCAGAGAAGCAAGTAAACTAAAAGAAACATTAATAAATACTTTGCGTAATAGCTTATGGAGTTTACATTTTGATGGTAAAATTATGAAGAAAAAAGAACACCAAGTAGTTGTATTAAAAAATGAAGCAAAAGAAGTGAGGCTAGCCGTCTTAGTTTTACCTGATGGCAATGCTGCTACGATCGGATCTGCCATTCAAAAAGTTTTAGATGAATATAACTTATGGTCAGCTATAAAGATGATAGTGTCAGACACTACAAATGTTAATACAGGGTCGAAGTCTGGTGTTGTGGTGAAACTTCAGAAACTGTTTGTTCAACATGGTGAGTCTGCATCAGTCTTTATAGGTTGTCAGCACCATATACTTGATCGTGTTCTTAGACACGTGTGTGATGCATTGCTCGGTGATTCAACTGAGTCTCCTAACATAAATTATCCATTTGTTAATAAGATACTTAAAGATTATGAAATGTTAAAAAAAGATTTTGAAAGTAAAACAAAGAAATGTGCTCCAATTTTAGAAAAACAGGAAATAGGTTGGAGAGATGATATGAAATTTTCGCACCATCTAATTTGCGTTTTTAAGCATTTTAAGAGTTCTCAACAAATGCCAAAAGTTAATTTTAGCGCACTGCCTGGCCCCAGCAATGCCCGATGGAACTCTCGAGCAATTTTTGCATTGTTGGCTTTCATACTATTGCCTGATGAACGAAGGAACCTTCAGAAATTGTGTGAATTTATATGTGGACATTGGAGTGATGCCTGGTTTAGTGATCATCATTACAAAGCTGAACAAAATGAACTTCTTTTCCATGCTGTTTAATGATTATCCAAAAGTGTTGCGCTGTCTTCGAACTCATTGGTCTCAAAGTACATCTCCAATACTCACTCCACGTAGCAATGTTTGTGCAGAAAGAGAAATAAAAGTTCTGCAAGATATTATTCCCCTTTGCCACTCACCAGAGAAACTGAATTTACGTTTTATTTTTACAAATAAAGGTTTATGAAACAATACTTGAAATTATTAACAAATGTCAATTTTTCTAAAACTTCAAAATGTTTGATGGGTGACATTTTTCAATTTTTTTAATAAATTTGATATGGTTTTGTGTTTCTACAATAAAAACTCATCTGTTGATGGTATGCCATACAAGTGTTGTTCTGAAGTCATATACCTAGTGTACATGTGAGTACATGTGTGTACTGAGTAAAACATTGCACTGAATGCATAGTTCAACTAAATGCACACATAAAGACAGAATGGAGCTCCCAGTGACAGTTACTTTTATTTTACGAGCAAATTATTAAAACAACCTATATTGATTCATTTTTACTTGAAATACATATATTAAAGATTTAAGGAAATGTTATTCAAATCTATTCTGACCATGTTTGTCAGCGTTGTTCGGTGTTTTCATCGAAACTCTCAGAGATATGACTGACAACCTCACCGATGACCATATTGACAAGTAAATTGACAAGAAATGTCAAACTATTTTTTTTTTACATTTTTTTTTATTAACGTTCAACAACATCTTCTATCCACTATTTTTTTTAATCTATTTTATATCTCAGTTTTTGTTCTATTTTTGACCCCGATTTTCTCCCTATTTTTTGCATTCCCTAGCAACTGGTCCAGAGTTCACATTGTCCAAACTCTGGTCTACAAGGTCCAGTCAACAGTCTGGGCCTGTTGGTACTGAGCTAATGTTGCATTACTTCTGGACGTTTTATCTATTTATATCACGGCCGTCTGTTGTGCAGTCTCACATTCATGTAGTTACTGAGATGGCCATTATTATGTGGATCATAGGGAAAAGGGGAGAGAATCTGACACCCATGAACTCATGAGCTTAGCAGAGTTATTCAAAGCTGATATTAGATGGAGCCGCAACTGGTTCTCGGAGGCCTGGAGCAAATCGACTTAGCCTGCAGTCAAGGCCGCCTTGTGGTGTTTGGGCCCTTGGCACTTTTAACTAAAAAGGCCCATTGGGGCCCCTCCTAGAGAACAATTTACTATCGACAAGGCGAATAAATAGCAAACTGGAACCTTCTTCAAACTCTGGCTTGTTTCAAACGAAAATTATATATCGCTGTGTACCCCTGCATCACATTCCCTGTACCCCTGCATAACATCCCCTGTACCCCTGCATAACATTCCCTGTACCCCTTTAGGTATGCGTACCACTGGTTGAGAACCGTGGATCAGCCTACATCGAAACTTTACCCACATAGTAGGGGGCATTTTACCGAAAACATGATGTATTATGATATGTTGTTATAAAAGGTATTTACCAAGACATCATAAACATGATGCATTATGATATGTTGCTATAAAAATTAAAGCGTGTATATAGAGGTGATATTCGCAGTACTCGGGACCTAGGACGAGAACATGTGCGGGTCTATGGCGAATTTCAAATGCGGGGCATGGAAAAAAACGTTATTATTTGTTAATGTTGGGGTAAAAATAAAACTCCATGCACCTCTTCACAGGGGAGCTGTCGCCCAAGTTGCCGAGACTGAGGCGTACATTTTAAAAACACCCTTTGATGGTAAACATATGTACTAGTATAGACAATGATATGAGTACGCTGCGCGTGACCAATATTGAAAGTCGGCGTGGGGCGTGCTGGAGGGGGGGGGGACTACTCCCGAGAAAAGTAATTCGTGCCAGAAGAGACGTGTAAATTACGTGTCTAGCCTGGTGTCGGCACTGGTCAAAAATGAAGCGAGACTGGGCATTAGGCCAAAATAATCTGGTCCATCTATCATCCAGGCCAGTCCATGATTATCTCCTCGGTTGCAGATTTCTCGGGACACGCTCCGTGCTGTTGATTTTCTCCCGACCAACCATCTGGTCAGTTAGTGGACACGAGCGACTACAGAGATTCAGTTCACAATGGGAGATGATGTCTGGCTAAACAGTTTAATTTTTGATAGATAGACAGACAGACAGACAGACGGAAGGACGAACGGACGGACGGACGGAAGGATGGATGGATGGATTGATACCAAAAAAAATTGTCTAGCTATTTTTAGAATAATTTTATTAACTTATTTGGGTGCATGGACACATGGACCAATGCGATAGTCCCAAGATTCACTGAGAAACCTGCCGAAAACCCACCAGATAAGTAAATATGTATTATATTTTTTTATTATTTACATAATATTAAACCATAAGAAAAAAAAACCTAAACTCGTGGCGGGAACACGCGAATTCGTCATTCGTGAATACCTCAAGCTGTTCCGGAAATGATGCTCCCACTCAGAATAGAATCAGAAGTTCAGTTTCATAACTGGTGACATTTTTTTTCATTTTGCTTTTTTTGCCCATCTTTGGTTAAACGCCTGCCCACCATTGGACTGAGATGGTAATCATTGGTGCGGAATAATAGTTTCATCATGGGGGGGGGGGAGAGAAGTAATGCTTTCACCTGGTTTTCTTAGACCAAAAAACTCCAGACAGTATGTGACCCAGACATTCAGCCAAGCAAACATAAAGACATGAGATAAAAATATGATGAAATGTGATGACAGCAGAAGTTATAAGACGAATGAATAAAAAAGTGGAGTGGTTACGACTGCCTCCTTTCAGCCTCTTTTTAAATATCTATATATATCTTTCACTCGTAATCTCTCTCTCCCTCTTTCCCCCATCCTCTCTCTCTCTCTCTCTCTCTCTCTCTCTCTCTCTGTGTGTGTGTGTGTATAGACCTATATATATATAGGCCGCGAAGCGAAGAAATCGAGTGGGCCCCCCTATTGTTGATGTACGGTCATCCCTTGAATAGTATGTTCGTGATTTTCCGACTTCCACACTGTCCGGTTAAGTTAGCATGATTTATTCGTATTACAATAAATAATTAAAGATAGATGTATAAATTATAAAAATTATTTTAAAAAAAACTATCATAAAGATTGTCAGTAATACAAATGATGTTTTCTATATAATTAATGTAAAGCAGTTAACTACTACAAATAACTCCGTCCATATCGGGGATACCATTTTCGCTTCATTAGGCCGGATGTTCGAAAGTCTATTGTATCTCTCCAAAAATTAATACTATATTCAATATATTGTAACATTTAGAAATATATTATAGCTGAAAAGGCAATTTTAAAGTGAATACAAAAATGGGTTTTCCTGGGTGAGCGAATATTTTTGTCAAAATTAATTGTAATTGTAAAGTACTTCCAGGAATCATTCCTCTAAAAAAATACTTGCTGCAGTATTGAAACGAACTGTGAGCCTATAAATAACACCTTCCAACAAGACATAGAACTGTGAGCCTATGAACAACCCCTTCTGACAAGACATAGAACTGTGAGCCTATATATAACACCTTCTAACAAGACATAGAACCGTGAGCCTGTAAATAAGACCATCCAACAAGACATAGAACTGTGAGCCTAAATAACATCTAGAGCCTATAAATAACAACATCCAACAAGACATAGAACTGTGAGCCTATAAATAACAACATCCAAGAAGACATAGAACTGTGAGCCTATAAATAACACCATCCAACAAGACATAGAGCTGTGAGCCTATGAACAACACCTTCTGATAAGACATAGAACTGTTAGCCTGTAAATAACACCTTCTAACAAGACAAAACTGTGAACCTGTAAATAACACTTTCCGACAAGACACGAAATTTCATAAAAAAGCTTGGCAAAAGTGCATTAGAGGGCTATAAGCCAAACAAAATTTGAGAGAGCAGGCAGATGTACATTTGAGGGCACTTTGAGAAAATACGGTAAAGATCGTTATTTGTAAATCTTGAGGCCTCAAATAATCTTTGATAACGCTTTTTTAGCTGAGATTTAATATTAGTTCTTTAGACTATTTCGACCTCCAGATTCCGAATACTCCATTAAAATTCTTGAAGCACGTCAAGTTTGCTTTTTAACCATAAGAGTCTGAAAATTATCAATTTTTGTTCAGATATCAACTTTTTCTTTCTAACTACGCAAAAATTTCAAAGATAACTGAATGTACTTTACATTCAATTAATTGGACATGAATTTACTTTCCAGCAATGTATAATTGATATTTTGGTGTGATGCTATGGCAGCTAAAAAAAAAAATACGATCACGATCATTTTCAAAATAAAAAATGTTATCATATATGAGGTAAAGTAAGTAAAGTAAAGTTCCCTTCTTAGCCCTAACGGGCCTTCGGGGCAGATGAAGTGTAGAATTCATCTGTTTCTATAACCTCGGTATATGAAGGGATTGTGTGGTTAGCACAACGCCCAGCCACCTTTACTTTCCCAACTTAAAGTCAGGTACCCATTTAAAGCTGGGTGGACTTGTGGGACGACTTTGCACCAAATTTCACCTGGAAAAATTCCCTGGGCCTCACCGAGGATCGAACCCAGGACTCTCAGATCGACAGTCGAGTATCTACACCACTCGGCCATCCGTCATACTATCATATACGAGGTAGATTTGATTAATTTTAACGTTTGTTGGGCTCCCATTGAGCGTCTTGCGCCCCAGGATTTAAAATTGAATATATGTACAAGTAGACATAGCCTATACATATCTTGTCCTTTCAGCAAACAAACTTTAGGGAGAATTGATATGTCAATTAATTTTCAAGAGTATGAACAGTTTACTTTATTTAATTACAAAGGTATTTAGTAAATTATAAGTGATGAGAATACCTAAATAATCAAGTAAGAAATAAATTTATATAAAAAGATAATCTGTTTTCATAGTATCCGTGAGACAGGTTAAAAGACATGGTTATAATATGTAACGGTTATTTTCATTTGTAGGAGGCATTTGAGTGGTAGCGTATGTGACGTAGCAATATTGTATTCTCAAATAACAATATATAAATTATGAGCCAAAATAACCATTTGACCTAATTAAGATGTTTATTGAACTTCTATATCTCATATAAAAAATATCCAGCAGACCTAATATATAATTTAATACTCTCTGTAGAAGAAAACTAAGACTTCTCTAACTAATCTTTCTATTTAGCTCATCTCTCTTTACTAAAAATTCTACTGATCTCTACACTAAAACTGATGGCGATACACATGTATCAGAGATGTGCGGATCTTGAAATTTAGCGTCCGCGTCCGTCCATGGATTTCTATCAATGATCCGCGTCCGCAGAATCTTACAACATTGGTTTGCAGTCAGTCCGCGCGTCCGCATTGCTGAAATTAAGCTGTTTAAATGACTTGAATTTTTTTATGGTAACGCTAAAGAAGATCCGCGTCAGTCCGCGAGTCCGCAACTTAACCATACGAAGCGTCCGCTCCAGTCCGCGGATTCGGAAAAGTCTGCGGATCTGCGTCCGCAAGCGGACGCGTCCGCTATCCGCTCATCTCTGACATGTATCCAAGTCATCCTAATACTCTTATCTCATTGGAAGACCAATCAGAAAATTGTATATATTTTCAAGTATTATTCCATTCATATGTATCATGGGTTCCTCCAATAAGAGGGATACCAAAATAATAAATGTGCACCAATATGTGAATATGTGCATCACATATTACTTACCTTGGAGTTTCTTTAATTGAATTTCAACCAGTAAGATAAAAAGATAAAGCTAGCACAACAGACTACAACAGAGGTCGGCAACCTGCGGCTCGCAAGCCGCATGCGGCAATTTGATGTTAAGTTGCGACTCTTTCGATGTCATATTGCGGCCTTCCAGTACAATGTGCAAATAATTATAATGATATTATTTTATATACCTATTCCTAATAAAATACCACAATATTGAAAAAACAATTTGAGTGGCTCTTTAAAAACTGAGAAGATTGTAAATTGTAACTTTTGGCTCCTCCATCTCAAAAGGTTGCCGACCCCTGGACTACAGCATCATAATTTAAGTTGCACACTGTGAAATATTTTTTTGTTCCCTTATAAAAAATCAAAAAAAAAAAAACTACCTACTAATAAAGAAGGGATAACATAATTTGAAGCAATATCATTTTTTCTTTCTGGGGAGTGGGGGGGGGGGGTGTTTAGTTTATGTTTAGAAGCTAAGAATTCATTTAAATAAGAAACACTGAATAATAATAACAAGTAGATGATATTACGTAAGTTACTTTTATTGTACATTTAATCCAGACCAATAAACATTTGTTTCATGTTTGTTTGTTGTTGTTTATTAGTCTGATTGACCTAATGAGCTGAAATAAATAATTTTAGTTTTGAGAATTTTGTTTTTTATGTTTGTTGTTTTTTGTCTTTGTTCAACATGTACATTTCCTGCACTATTTAAGATGGAAAATTATGAATTTGTTATCTGGGTGGAAAAACTCAATTAGAAAATTATTATCTTATAGACATTGAAATGAAATACATGTACAAAATTATTTATTTTTATATTATATGCGTCTAATAACAACTAGCCATTTCAAATTAGCTTTCTTATTGATGATTCATACATTATTTTTTTAGTTTAATTTAATTTATAACGCAATAAATGTAAATAAACACCTATATAATTTAGTAAGTTTGCTTAATGAAAAATATACAAACATATTAAATATACAAAATGGAAGGATAATTCTTCAATTATATCACAGCTTGCCAAAGAAAAAGGATATATTACAATATATGAACAATCGTATATACAGAATATCAAGTAAAGAAATACAAAATCATTTCTGTCTTAAGTTTTTTTACAAGGCGTAAATTAAAAAACAGAATAATGTTTTAATATATTTTGTTTTTTTCTGTTCAGATATTTATAAAAATATATTTGTTTTTTACAAGTGCAAATAGATGTAAAAGACTCTGAAGCAGATTTTGTATGTCATAAAAATAAAAAATTTTTAAAAATGTAATACATTTTCATCAATTTAAATAGCAAACTAACTATGAAGATAAATTAAGAATGAAAGCTATTTTGTCAATTCTTAAAATCATTTTCACATGAATAGCAACATAGCCTAAAATTAGATTTTAGATTTTATAATCTTTAAAAAAACATAATAAAGTAAAAATTATATTTTTTATGCAAATATGCACTGAGAAACAACTCATTATTAAAAAAAAATGTCATACAAAATATTACCACAGTTTTGTGTCATCTTGACATCTGTTTTAATTTTTTACAAACAGATAATTTCAATTTAAGATTGGCTTTAGAATTAACATTGTCACTTATTTTATTTTTATCATTTAAAAGAAATCAAAATATTAACACATTGTTTAAAAAAATAGCTTTTTTATTATAATACTGAACATATTGTATAAATTGTATTCACAAAACATTAGTATGAAATTGTTTCAAAAAACAAGAAACGCAATTTTTAAGAGACATTTTTAACAAGATATGCCATTCAAATTGGCTTCTGCATTTGTTTTTTGTTTGTACGGCCATCGCAAATGCTTCTCTTCAAAGAAGTAGCTTTAAAACTAATATGTTGCTGCTAACATTAATAAGAAGATTGAAGGAGGGTTTTTTTTGTGTAGATACTGCTAATCTGAAACATTTATCTGGGACTGGACAGGCTTTTATTCAGAGTGGCTTTCTTCAGCATGGTAATGAATCTCGGCTTGCTGACCACACTGTACTCACTGGACAGTGCTTCAAACATTAAATTTAAGATGGTGTTCTCCAGAACTTGCTCTACTGCATTACCAAACTCTGGATCCCTATTTTAAAAGACAATATTGTCATGAAAAGATATATAGGTTACAACAGTTGTACGTGAATAAAATAATCAATGGCATTTGGGGGCACTCCAGGTAAATGTTGGTGGTGGCCCCCCAAAAAAAAAAAAATTATTCCTGGCACCGAAAGCTTCTGACACCCAAGACAACTATAATGATGACAATATAACAAAGGTATCAGATTTGCTGGTGTAGAAATGTAAAATGGTCATAAGGAATTGGTTAAAAGGGGAAAATTAGTTAACTTGTATCTCAATCTTTTTTTTTTAATTTGAAATTGTTTTTTTTTTTATATTTTTCAAATTTTCTCTTCAAAAGATTAAGACAAAAACCTGGATATCTTTGAGTAATATATAATTGATGTTAAAACAATATTGTATAGATTTAAGGCAAAAACTACTATCATTAAAAAATGTCCTAAGCTTATAAAAAAAAAAGAAAACATATTAACACCATTCAGAGCAATTATAGTTTGTCTCTTACATTCAACACTAAGAAAAATTAATGTATTAATCGGTCATTACTGTACAAAATATGACACTTATTATTTTCCTTAAATAAGTTTGAATGGTTCTACATAGATTAGAAAAAGAAAGTTTTCACTGACCAGGACAAAAATAAAAACAAAGAAGTGTGGAGGGAGTTAACTTACTTTTTTATATCTTGAATTATTTCAATCTCCTTTAGCATACTGTCTTCACTTCCCATCACTCTTGATACTCTTTGGCCAGGATTAGAACCACTGTCTCCCACTGAATCAAACTAATGTGTGTGTGGGGGGGAAGGGGAATGACATTGTTTCATTAAATACAATCCAGTAATATAAATATATAATATTATAAAAGCGAATTTATTCTATAAAACCAATGGTAAATAGACATAAATTAGAAAGGTGCTGGTGTGGGTTGAGGGCAAAGAAATTATTATGTCCAACCAAAGAGCATGGTAATTGCCAGTATACCCATTTTAACACATTGGTATGCCCAAAATACTGTTTAGTTGGTCCTGTTTGTATTGGTACAAGAACTTATTTTTTTTTAATTTCTAAAGCATTGTGACAATTTATTAAAGAAATGATGACTATAATTACTGCCCTCATAAGGAAGAAAGTACTTGTCTGCATTTGAATAGATTTTGAGAAAAACAGGGAAAATGACTTTCCGATTCCTCTTCAAAAATGCACTTAGGGTCTCCATGACTTTTAAAATTTGACCAATTGGAGGCCACTTAGGGCTTTCTTGCGTAGTAAATGATAGGTTAACTTAATACCAAATATACCTCTATCTCATTTTTCACCAAAAATGTAGATAAGTACTTTTTGCTTATGAGGGCAGAATATGTAAAATATAAAAACATCCACTCATTTAATTCTTTATATAGCTTACCTGAAAACTTTCCCTTAAGACAAACTTTCCAATATCAAATTCAGATCCAGGCATAATTGTTGTTCTGGAGCTCAAATCCTGAAGCTCTGGAAACTGTTAAACAAAATTACAAACAATAGTATGACCAGTAATAGTATGGTTAAAAGGGGGAAATTAGTTAACTTGTATCTCTATCTTTTTTTTCTATTTGGAATTGTTTTTTAATCTTTCAGTAATGTTTAGCAGATGGTTAAAAAGATTTTTTAGGCAAAAACTACTATCATTAAAAAATGTCCAAAGCTTACAAAAAAAAAACATATTAACACCATTCAGAGCAATGATATTTAGATGGATTTATGTTGTTGACAATAAAAATCTATAGTTGCCTTACATTACTGTCTCTTCTTGAAATAGATTTTTGATCTGACTTTGTGTCACTGGCTATTTCTTTGAACTGACAAAAATAAGGTATTGGTTCTTGTACAATGTCCTTTATAGACTCAATGAAATAGTTGTCCTCAAGCAAAGCTCTGTTAATTGAACAAATACAAAGAAAATTTTGGGGGGGGGACATAGAACATTAATAAAAAGTAAATTTATTAAACTTCAACAGTTTCAAGTTTAAATTAATTCTTTTTTAAATGTTATATAAACTTCATTAAAGGAGGCTAAATAAATAAAAAAAATATAATAAAATATTTTAAATATAAAAATTTTATCTTTGGCTTTTTCTATTTTGATGTGTTTCTTTTTAATGTTTGTTTGTTTAGAAGACCATGAAACAGGTGGATGTAGGAGGTTGAAGACCATAAACAGGTGGATATAGGAGGTTGAAAAAGACCCAAAAATCCTGGGAGATATAGGGGTGGAAACAAGAAGTGGATTGATTTGAGTAGTACGACAAGAAAGAGCTGAGCATGGGCCATATAGAAAAAAAGATGACAATATTTTTAGTTAATTTCTTTGAATGTTAAAAATGTGTACGCTTGAAATAAATAGCTGGTAATTTTTCATCTCACTATCTGAGACTATTAAACAATAATATAAAAAATTAAAGGGTAAATATAGGACATGTGTTTTTAAATAACCGACTTTTTTATTGTGCTCAGGAGTGTAAAATGTTCTAAGAAAATATGAGCTTTATTTTGATAATTTCAGTAATACAAATAATTATTATAATGCAACATCATCTTTAATGTATCATGGCACAATAAAAAAGTTTAGTTCATAGCCAAAGAGAAAAGTTTCACTCACCTGAGACAACTGCCAAGGATACTAGCTATAATATTCCCTTCTGCTTTAGAACAATTCAGTTCAGTAGGAGCAACAAAATGTCTTGAAGTTTGTTTTCCTTCACAAAGTGTACCATCAATATAGAAATTCTTGTATTCTTTTAGGAAGTTTGTCTTTAATACAATACAAAAAGACCAGCATTTGAACATAAATCAAAATTGTTAGAATTTTTCTTTTTTTTTTATTGAAAGTTTTTCAAAATAAAAATTAAGAAATTTTTTCACCATAATAAGATAATTATTCTGTAAATGGTATGGGGTGGCAATGTGGTAGCATTAGGAACTTTTCCTGGTTCAACCCCTAGTCTGAAAGATATCAGTTTAAAATTATAATGGATACCTGATGTTTTAAGAAAAATAATTATGGCTGGGTGTACCGAAACACAAGACCTTTATAGAAACACATTGTAATTATTCTTTTATTTTCAAACTTCATTTTGTAAAAACCTTTTTTTTTTTAATTGCTTGTGTTCAATTATTTTTGCATTGCTCATACAGAAATAAAACTCTTTCCGTTAATATTGTTCAAGAAAGAAATGAGTTGTTTTTTTTCTTTTTTTTTCTCTTTCCCTGATTGAACCATTATTATTATGACAGTTTACTAGCTCCCTGATTAAACCATTATTATTATGACAGTTCACTAGCTCCCTTTCGACTTTTGCCACATGATCTTTAATAACTAAATGGAAAAATGGGGACTGATCTCATAATATGCACTATGGCTGACAAGAACGTCACACAATTCATCACCTGGTACACTTACCTGAAACTCTTGTGTATCATGTGTTCTGGCAGTGATACCAAGATGCAGTAGAGACGGCTTGACAGGTTCAGGCTTCTGCCATAGGTTGGCTAATTTTTTCTGCCGCCTCAATTCTGCTATTCTCTTTTCATCTTCTGTTAACTGACGTATGGGTGGAAGAGTCTAGAAAGCAACATAAAAAATACCAATCCTTTTACAATGCCGAATTACACAAAGTTGAGATATCAAGATCATTCTTAATGCTTTCATTAGATTAAAAAAGTATTGTATCTTAAATTCTATTTTTATAGATAAGTGAACTCAAACTCACATTAAAAAAAAATATGACATAAGATTAGCAGTTATATGTTGTTTGTTTTTCAATTTCCATAATTCTAACTTTCTTATTTTTCAATTTAAAAAATTGCATACTTTAAACTTGCTAAGCTCTCCATCAGTTGTAATGTGTCTCCCTTCTGCTAGTGCATCTAGTTTGGACACACGACCTGAAGGTGGTCCATCCTGTTCAAAATATGACATCAGACATAAAGTAAATTAGCTTGTTAATGATTAAAGTCAATGATTCAATAAAGTCAAACAGCAGTAAAGTAAAATTACCCTAAAGGGCCATAAGTGTAGATGAAGTGTAGAATTAGTTTGTTTGTAAGCACTGCATATAAAGAAATCTTGCGGGTAGCACAATGCCATCCACCTTTACTTCCCCAACTTATTAAGATCCCCATTTAAAACTGGGTTTTGAACCCGAGACTTTCTTGTCAACATTAAAGGGCTCCACACCGCTCAGTTCCTCTCAATATATTTAAGACAGGTAAAATAAGTACTAAAAGCATCTTAGTAAAATAGAGTCTTTGTTTTTTTAAAACAATAATCATTACCACTATATCCACAACATGCGGAACTCGGCTGTCAGCATGCAGATCCTTCTCAGTTATTATGAACTCATTCAGCTGACGTTCCCTTTCAGCTTCCCAAGCTGCAAGCTGGTTTTTATAGCAAGTATACTCATGAAGATCAGAAATCTGATGGTGACAAATTAAACTTCACAATGAACTTATTGTTTCTTCAAAAGAAGCAAACAAATAGAATTAAATTATATTAAACATAATAATTTATTGTGAAAGCTATAAATAAACATTATAGGCTGTAAGATATTTTTATAATTGATCTTTTTTAATTACCTCACAAATCAAATCTAAATCATAAAAACTGGGTATTCCAGAAGCAGTGAATGTAATTCGACATAATTTGTGTTCATTAGGAGGTATTTCTCCTCTAACTGGATATATGTTTAAAACCTAAATTAACAAAAGAAAAAAAGGGTATTTGTATTAGTAATCAATTATATGTTTCTTAAATATTTAAAATAAAAATTATACACTTAAATGACATAGCTTCAAAGTAATTTTATAAAAATGGTGAAATGTTTTTTACCTTTATGTCAGCATGTGATGTAACATGCCATTCAAAAAAGATGGATCTGTCTTTTGATTTATTGCTAATAAACAACAACTGTCGAGCTTTGGACAGCAGCGGAATGTTACCAAATGAAAGTCTTTCTTTTGACAAGTAACCAAGCTGAAATTTTTTAAAAATCAGATTTATTGTCTAGCTATCAAAATCAAAGTTGACTTTAACATACCAAGCGGCTGACATTTATGTTGCCCAGTTAAGAAGGTATGTTTCCTAGTAAGTTACAAATTCAGACCCTAAGAAACTGTCAAGTTTGTTTTATATTTAATATTAGTGCATGTTTATAACAAAATATTAGCGATAGAAAGAAATAATGTTGCATTATACAACCACAATTTACTTAAAATATAATTTCTTTGCTTTATTCAATTAAATTATTAGCACAAGGAAATGGTAGACAGACTCAATAACAAGAGAGAGTTCAAAAAGTCAAAATTCCTTAAAGTATGCTAATATCCAAATATGCTTATTTCATTTCATTAAATTTAAATGACTCTTATAAAGGCATATATTTTATGATTTAACTGTTGTTTATTAACCAAAAGTTAACGTACTGAATAAAACTGTATATGCCATTTGGATTAAGGTTTATAAATTTAATTGTTAAATCAATCTTAATGGATAAAAGATACAGCGATAAGAACACATTTGCCAATGGTTATCACTAATTACTCAATTAAACAGTAGATATAAATGAAAAATATATGGATGTATTCTCCCAAACAGTTTAATATAATAATTTATGGCCTTTTTTTTCTTTCTGACAATATTAAGAATACTTTCAAAATTTACCTGGCCAGGAACATGAGCTTTCTGTATAGTTGCCACACCAGACATTTTTGGGTCATCAGAGAATGGCATGGTATCTCCCATGATTCTCTTGTCATATCCGATTCCCTGGAAGGTGATAATAGTTGTTTCACCATTGTGTATATATACAGGAATATCCACCTGAAAAGAAATCGAAATGTCTATTCTGTGCTAGAATATATCAAGTCTTGTGTAACACAATATATAATTAATTAGTATAAAACCATTTCCTAACCATATATGTTTTGGCCTCCAAAGGAAAAAATCGCCATTCTATATGTCCAGTTCGTCCAGGCAAAATTTCGCCAACAGGATTCAAACACTGAAATACTGGCTGATCAAAATTATGCTGTGGAAAATATAAAGAAATACTGAGCATTCACTGAGAATTACACAACAAATACCACAGTGAAAATTCTTAAAAAGACTTAAGCCTAAATGCTAAATAACCTTTCTTATAATCTCCAGTGGTGTCAGATCAAACTCATAGTTGACAGGCACAGCTCCTCCATTATACATTTCATACACCTAATATTTAAAATATAGAAAAAGAAAATTAACCATTACTACATTGTGAATGTTTGTATGTGCATAATTGTTACTATGTAACCTTTACTTTCATGACACTGTTATTCTTAGGTTACCTGAATAGGACTAAGAAGTTCTCCAATTGGTACTGGATTAAAATTAAATTTATGAGATGAAAAGTGAATGTATGGTCTCCCAACATCCACAGTTGAACCAAGAAAATTAATCTGTGGATCATACAAAAATTATTAGCCTAAAGAATTAACAAACACAGTAATGAAAATAATAACTAATAATAATGAAAAAAGAAGAGAAGGATAAACTTGTGTACATTTATATCACTTTTTGTAGCTTCTGAAATCCAAAATATTTAGGATTCTTTTTTTTTTAAACTAAAAAAAAGAAATGTAAATTTTCAAAAAATGATTATTTTTAGCTAATAGGATCCATGGATCAATTAATTGAAATTTAAGTCTGTAACACTGAAACTTTATATTTATCAATTATGAATCAAAGCTGCTCTAAAGATCTCTAATAGCTCATACCATTATTTCCCTGCCTCTAGCTATTTTTAGAAGCACAGGTAGTCGACTGGTTCCAACCATTGTATGAGAATATTGAAAAGTGACATTGATAGTCTCTCCAGATTTAAGTGTGCCTTTTTTAGGAGTTATTTCAAAGAATTTGTTCTCCATTACTTTTATCTGCATGGTAAATAAATTACAAAAAAAGAAAGAGTTTATTTTTACATGAATGCTTATTCACTTCGGTATTAAACATATAAAGCAGGAAATAAATATAAAGGGTGGTAAGATAAAAAAATCAAATTTACATCCTGAAGCTCATCTGAATCTCTTTCTCCATCATCCATCCAGAATCCCATTTCCAATTCAACATCTTTGGGGAACATAAAAATCCTTTGGAAGAAAATTTTTATTTTATAATCATATAAAAAATAGTAAGGATAAATGAAGTGTTCAATTTGTTAAAACTATTTTTTCAAATAATTCTCCATAATAAATTATATTGACAGCTAGTGCTTCATTAATTAATTTTTGTTACAAATAAAATCTGTGCATCACAAAAATGCTTTTACCAATCACATGTAACAGATCCTGTGTTTTTAAACATCATTGTCACTTTAAAAGGTTCAGAGCCAATGGGAGCCGCAGAAAAATTAAAATCCATTATTGCTTTTGTAAGCTGCATCTGTGATCTTGACTTTCCCATGCTTAAATTTAAACATAAATTCTCTTGAAATACAAAACTTATTTAATGTAAAAAGAAAAAAAAATTCATGATCAATAGCATAATTGTTAAATTAGATATTGATTATTTAAAGAGAAAATTTCATCTTTATGGAAAATTGATCAAGAAGTTATATATGTTAAAAAGAAAAAAAATATAAGCAATACATCACAAAATGATGATTGTTTACTTAGTTTTCTCTAAGGACTTTTACACTCTTTACCTTGGTCTTGTGCTTGTGTTAAATACAAGCTCTGCAGAAGAAGGATCAGCATCTAGAGCTGCATTTAAGCTGAGAACAACGAAATTAGCTTATTTTATCATAGCTGTATTGTTATCAGTAATTGTTTTTTTTTCAATGCTATGTATCACGTAATATTAACAAATCTAGCAATAAATTTTAAAACAGATTAATTTTAAATATTCTAAGTAATTTGAAAAAAAATTATAATGAAAAAATGTATTAATTGCTATTAAATTGTTTCAAAAGTTCTTTTCTATAAAAAATAAATTTTGAAAAGTATTTTTTATAGTCAAGTGAACAAAAATCCTGATTGGATTTATAAAAATAACTTTTAAAAAGGAAGATGGGGGGGGGGGGGGGGGAAGTAAATTTTTTATTCTAGATTCTAAGAGGATTAAAAGATAAAAAATAAAATATGTTTCAGAAAACTAATCATAAAACTAATAATACAAACTTGTCAAGTGAAAAAAGATTCCATAAATTTTTTTTACTGATGCTGACAGCACTACCCATGGGTCTGATATCTTCCACATAAAGCAGAGGGTAAACACCAGCTGCCAGGACGTAAAGGAGATGCTGGGGCTCATGAACTGCAGGTGGAATCATTTCACCTAGGAAACAAACATCTTTGATTGTAAATTCAATTAGCAAATTGTTCCAAAAAATGTACATTGGTAAGTGTTTTGGTTATGTGAAAAAAATTATAAACACACTAATTAAAAAAAAACACCTTACAACTTAAACCAGATTTCCAGCATCAAGTACCCCAGACATTAATAAAATATGGATCCTAAAAATTATATATTCTGGTAGAAAACTCAATTGGCCTTAAAAGACTTTTCAGAAAATTATTTTTTTGCCTTCAGACAACTAAATAACATTCTAATAAATGACTTACTTTGAGGGATTATTAGTTGATACTAGGTAGCTTACAGATGACTTACTTTGAGGGATTATTAGTTGGTACTTGATAGCTTACAGGTGACTTACTATGAGGGATTATTAGTTGATACTTGATAGCATACTGGTGACTTACTTTGAGGGATTATTAGTTGATACTTGATAGCATACTGGTGACTTACTTTGAGGGATTATTAGTTGATACTTGATAGCATACTGATAAGTGACACGTCTCATGGGCCTGACTGTAGTTGTAATAAAATGTTTGCTTCTTGCTGGTAAAACACCACCCATAATGTCTAACTCTATGCCTGTAACAAAATAAAAATTAAAAAACGCATTAAAAATTAGTGAATCATGTATCACAATATTAAAAATATATCATACTTAAAAAGTATTTCACTTAATGTTCTGTTAAGACTCATAATAAGATTTAGTATTTTAATGTCAAGTATTAAGTCTCAATAGGTTATAGCTTCTGCAAAGTGTTAGTTTGAGAATTTTTTTCTTTATATCTACACCAATTAGTGACATGAATGAAAAACAAAAATAAAAAAACTGGACCAAACATTAAAATGGTCAAAGAAAAACTTATAAATACCTTTTGCTTCCATCTCCATATCTTCTTCTGTGCCATCAATCAATAATTTGTACTGCAGACTACAGTTGCCATTATTGAAGATTGTGAAATGCTTTGTCAATGAGCTTCCAACAACTATACCCCCAAAGTCCAAATAAGGCTGTTCTGTCTAATTAAATAATACATTAATTCATATACATGTATATTCATTGTTAAATTCTAATTGGAAATAAAAGCATAAAAAATAATTTCCATATTTAAAACAAAAGTATCTTGTTTTGTTAAATAGGAAATAAAAAAGATTTAAATAATCCAGTTTACTAAAAAAAAAAAGCTACCTAGATTTAATATGCAGAGGCGTTACATATGAGTATGCATAATAGGGAGAAGTGATTTTAAAAAAAAAGTATTGTAACTCTTGTTATAAAGTATTAATTATTGCAATCTGTAATTGTAACTCTTGTTATAAAGTATTAAATGTTGCAATCTGTAATTGTAACTCTTGTTATAAAGTATTAATTGTTGCAATTTGTAATTGTAACTCTTGTTATAAAGTATTAAATGTTGCAATCTGTAAAATATGTTGAAGTTACGCATATAAAAATATCAGATAAGATCATAATAATATAAAGCATAAAAATGATACTAAGATCAAAAAATATTTTGTTTACAAAGGAGATAAGCTTCAATGAAATTCAACTATAAAATGCAAGACTTTTCCTCATCTTTTTTTCTTTCAATACAAAAATATGAATCTCCATAATTTTATAGCTAGGACCCTAGTTTATAATAAATATTTAATAAAATACTTACCTGAATGCTTCCAAGAGAACCTTCTCCTAAAATTCTAATGTTGTATGGAATTCTCTTGCCTCCAGAAGAAGTGGGACTAAGACCTTTACCCCATGCTAATAATGTAGGCTTTAGAAGATATTTTTTCTCTTCTCCTGGTTTAAATGCCCATTTATGGTTCTAATTAAAAACAAAAAAGAAAAAACACTGTACATAGGTATAAATAATTAACTTAATGCAATAGCATGTTCAACCTTAATTAGCTGGTTATAAATAGTTACCATAAGCCATAAAAAACATGTAGCTGCAGGATACATTTATTATGTTTATAGGTCAAAAGAAATAATTTCCTATTTATTCAAACTAAAACAAAAATTGAAAGATCATCAATTTTCCTATCCAGACTGGCTAAAATAAAACTAAAAGATCATGAATTTTCTTTGTATGTTAGGCCAAAAAAAAAAAGAAAGTTCATAGATATAAAAATAGAGCCAAAACTAAAATTTAGTATGAATCATAACTTACAACCCATTCATTTGGTAAAACAACACCACTGCTTGGTTCAACACTCAGTACTTTCCTATCAGTTGAGTTGATCAACCATTGAAAGCTAAATTAATATTGAAAATATTTCTTCATGAATAAAAAAATATTTACAATAAATGTAACAATTATTAAATACATGTAATTGAACTGGTCAAAAAGTTGGCCAGTTTCTAAAACATCCTATTGAATTACAAAGATATACTTCTATTACACTAATTTTAAAATAATTTTTTTTCTGTACTAATAAAACTTGTAATTTTTTAACAAAGTTTATAAAGTTGATTGGTTATTTTTTCTGTACTAATAAAACTTGTAAATTTTTAAAATCAATTAAACATTAACAGTGTATAAATTAATGACTGACATCATCCAAACTATATTTTTAAATATGAATTTTTTCTTTGGTTAAATAAATAAGGACAACTTCAGTAATTATTTATGAGTTATACATAAATGTCTAACATAAATTTGAATTTAAGACTGACCAGATTGGCATTCTTGATATGTTCTTAAATCCATAAGGTCTACTTGTCACAGTTCCAACACATGTTGGCTGAAAGTAAACTGAGCCCTCATTGTCTAGTAAAACTTGAGCCATTTCAGCAGATCCAGAAAAATGAATTGTCTTAAGTGAAAAAAAAAATCT
Organism: Bulinus truncatus; assembly: GCA_021962125.1. Taxonomy (NCBI): domain Eukaryota; kingdom Metazoa; phylum Mollusca; class Gastropoda; family Planorbidae; genus Bulinus; species Bulinus truncatus. The sequence goes on along the minus strand of JAGDYQ010000140.1, from coordinate 1,587,989 downwards.
TTAAGTCAGGGTTTAAAAATCAAAACATGGATAATATAATTTTAGAATTATTTTATTTCTTTGCAAACTACTGTAGATATTTTATTTATACCAGTTCTAATTAAGTGAGAATGCTCTTAGTTGGCACATGTGTAGATTCTACTTGTGTAGATTCTAAATGACATTACATGATTTTAACAATTTCAAGTCTACTAATTAACATTTGGTAGAATTATGAAATGAAGTACTTTTTAGTAATTTTTATTTTTATATTGTTCAAAAATATGATACAACATAATAGGAAAAACAATGTTTTTGTTAATTCAAAAAAGCATGCAAGGGATTTTAAAAAATGGTGAAAAAATATTTTAGTATACCTGGTCATATTTTTCACTATTGTTTAATCGAACCAGTACATCTTGTGAATAGCTCTGAACAGATGTTGGTGTTATCCGGACAGTAAACACTTGATGACCTGATTTTAAGAACCCTTTGTTTGGTTTTATGGCAAAAACTGACCTAAAAAACATTTATGTACCAGGTAGATATAACTTTAACAAATGTAAATAATTTCAAATTCTACGAACATAATTTAAGGAAAATAATATCCTTACTCTTTATGTTCTTTATCATTGCATCTATTTTTACATATTTTAGGTGGCTCCAGACTTTTTGTAAAATCATACAAGATAGGTGTGTTGCCTGTGTTGCTCAGAACAATAGTCCGATGGCTAGATTCACCAACATTGACAGCTGGAAAAACTAGCAGTGATGGTGAAAGTGACATTTGTGGCAGGAATGTGTCATTGTTTGGCAGAAATGTATTGCCTGAAATTTAATTTTTAAACACCATAACTATAATTTGAGAATAAAAATAGTTGATGGTCTTTAGTATTCATTTCTTACATTTCAATTTTCAACTTTAAAACATTAAATATTTAATTAATAAAAAAAACCATTTCTTGATTTAAATACCTAAGCATCGTACAGTTAAGCACCAAGGGGGGAAGTGAGTAGTATCTTCCACAAGACGATATTCACGCAAATTTTTGTAATAAACAAAGCACTCCAGCTCACTACCATATAATTTGTTTTCAGAATTCTGAAAATTTAGAAACAATCATTAGTGAATAATCTTATTACACACAGTCCCAAAAATAAGCAACTTAGTAAACTAAATAGGACTTTCATGCTGAGTGTTTTTAAAAAAATATTTTTTCTTCATTACATATGTTAAAAACAACATATAATGGTTGAGAAATCTGCATAGAATTTACAACGATTTTATATTTGATAATTATGTTTTTTTTTTAAGTAAACAATTATATATGAATGCAGGGATTGGGATTTAGTTATTAGTTTATACTTCTTGAAACTCTTCTGAATTAGAGCTGAAAATACTTGGTTTTATGTTATATCCAATTAATTGAAATAACCATAAAATTTTAAATATAGGAAATTGACTCTGGTCTTCTGAAATCATTAACTAATATTTTGATCTGTATTATTTATGTTGCTAATGCTACTTATTGAAGGAGAAGAAGACTTAAATTCATCCTGTAATTCTATGGGAAAAAATCTCCCCTGTACAATGTTCAAAATTAAAAGTTCACAGTGGTTTAATATACAAATTTTCTATTTTAAAATAGCATTTGAAAAAATGCATAAGACTATACTTACTGGTCTAAATGTCACTCTGAATGAACAAGCTTTTAATGGCGGAATATCCAGACAATTAGGACTAACAGAAAATATGTGAGACTGGTCTGGAATAGGTGATAAAAAAAAAGTTTTAATCTATGAAGTTTTTATTTCATATTGTTTTTTTTTTAAAATACAAAAGCACATGATAAAAAACACTTTCTTTTTCTAGGTACATTCAACACAGTACATTTAAATTAATAAATTACAAGTCAATAAGATTGTTAATATAATAGCAAACAATACTGATACTGATGTTTAAATACTTTGAGTTTTTCTTATAATGTAGGCCTATTCTTTAATTTTCATTAACAAAAAGCATTAGTATTAAAGAATCGGAAATAATAATTGTGCTATTAATCAACAAATTTAATGGGTCTTTTTACTATATTTTTTTTGCTCCAAGCATCAATTGCATATATGTATATATATATATATATATATATATATATATATATATATATATATATATATATATATATATATATATATATATATTTCATTTATGTTTAGGCCTATCTAATTACATTTAAACAGTTATTTATAACTTTTTATCCTTTATATACTACAGTATTTACATATACAGTTTTATACAGTTGCTATTTACCTCCATTCCACTGAACTGTCACCTTTCCTCGAGTATGATTGGTTATGTTGACAGTCTGCAAGAAAAGAATACATTTGTTTTTTCATATACACAGGTATCTTTCAATCGTTTTAAAAAATCCCTATAAAGTAAACAAACGTCTGGTAACTTTCTGGGCTTATGAATTTTTAAGTATTTCAATTACGATTCTCTTAATACTTACTTTTTCAAATGGGGCATGAATATTTTGACACACTCCAAAGTCCAGGATAGAAACATCTAGACTCACATGAGGAATTACATTCTAAATGTTTTAAAAAGTTTCTGATTAGATTCATGAATAAAATATTACATTTTTGCCTCTCTAAACCAGTAATACAAGTAGACCACCCGAAAAGAACAAAATTTAAATACATACAATAGCATTTTAAAACTTTGTTCAAAACTTAATACTTAAGAAATAAATCAATGATTACTTACAACAATGGGTGAATGAACACCATCATTAAAATATTCATCAATGGCTGGAATATTTTTCACAGCTGGATTAGGAATCAAATCAGCCTTGGTATAAATGAAAATATGGATAAGTTATCATTACATGTATTTATACATGATAAAAAGCTAATATTCACAAAAGTAAAAAAAAAAATGTTAATATCATACCATGTCTGTTTCATTTATGACTTTCAGACAACCATTGTCATCAAGCTCTAATCTGCCATCTTTAAGAAAGCTATTAAGTTGCTGCAATATTAAATTTAAAAAAGGATATTGATTATAAAGTAAAACTTCTAAAATTAAATTTCTAAATCTCATAATCTCTAGAAAAAACAATTTTTGTTTATAATGATATTATGAACTAAAATACTTACATCAGGGGCAATAACTGACAGTCCTCTCTCAACATGAGTAAAATATCTTAAAATATGTCTCATTCTCAATATGGCTGGCTTCATTATTTCTGAATGGCATGTACCAAGCAAATCTAAGAAAAGTGGAGGCTGAAAAAACATTTTTCAAAAATATTCCTGAAAATATTGTTTTTTATTTATAATTTGATATTCAATATTAATGTCATTTTTTAGTTATATTAACATTAAACTTTTAGAACTACAGACAAGAATGATACATTACTCAATGAAAAATTCTGAGCATTGTGTCATTTGGATTTAAACATACTACAGCATCTTTTAAATATAATTTAACTTTGTTTTAAAAAAGAGAGAATGTATAGGCCCAAAGACATTTCTGAAAGGTCATGGACAAATAATCATCAGTACTTAAAAACAAACATTTAAAAAAGAAATAAAAAAGAATTTTAGCACCCTTCTTAAATTTTTGCAATAAATAAACAACAAAGGAGACAATCATGAAATAAATGAAGATACTGAAGTGAGCAGCTAACAAGAACAAAAAGTGTGCTAAACATAAAATATATTTCCTACCTGATTGTGAACTAGTAGAGTAACCCTTCTATAATAATTGATTGGATGTTTGGGTATAAAATTTATAATGAGATTTATGGTTGATCTAGCTGCCAGTAATCCACTTGTGGAGGGAAATTTAAAAACGGATTCTTCACAGTCTATATCAAACTAAAAAAAATAGAAATGTGTAAAATTAATATTTTTAATTGTAACTAAATACAATTATGTGTAATGAACTGTAATCTCAAAATAAAATTTGTTTGAAAAAAAAAGATTATAAAAATAGATAGGTTTTTGCATTAAATTTTGAACTTGAAATTTAAAAATTAAAATAAAGTAACACAAAAAAAAATGTAATATATAAAAATGCTATAAAAACCTGGTAGAATGCATCCACATCAGACTTATTGATTATCTCCAGAGTTCTAGTTCCTGTCTGGCCTTCCTCAACTAATTTAAAATTCAGCCAACTTTTGTTTAGCTCCACCTTGGGACCTATTTACAAAATCAAATTAAATTTGAAGAACATCTTAAAGGAAAATCCTTGCATACAATTTTTATCTTTACAAATTCATTTATTTCTCATGTAGGAATTATTTTTAATTTTATTTGAAAATTAAACGAAGAATAACGTAAAAACAAAGTAAAAGGAAAAACGTTACGTTACAACATATTTTGAAAATTCTTCCCTCTTCTAAATAAATATACTCTTCTATCATATGTTATATATAATTGAATGGTATAATAAAATGGTAATTGAGCATCAGGCCATGCTTTAATTTTAATTTTATAATAGAAATGTTTTTTAAACATGGAATAAATATAAATAACATACCAATAGATCTGCCAACACATTTGAGAGCACTGTGACTGATGTTTCCAACAGAAATTACATTGAAGTAATCAATGCTGACACTGTCTGGAATGTGGGCTGAAAATGACAACTGTAAAATAATGAAAAATAATAAGTCATGTTGAAATATGGAGCTAACTAAATAATCAGGGAAAAAAGCTCAACACTTCATAACAAATTATTACACCAGGAGCTTATTTTTTAAATTGGATTTCTAAATTTTTTTATGTTTCAAAATAGTTAGCATAATTATCTACAGAGTTATGATATAACTTCGAATGTCCTAAGTTTATCAATTTTAAATCCTAATTAATGTACTGAAGTATTTTTCTAATCATGTGTCTATCCTATACACTTTTCAGAATACAACCTTTAGCAAAAACTAAACATATAATACTTTTAACAAACATAACAATTGTTTATGAAGGATTTCTTACAGGAATTCTCATTACACTCATTGCTGGAACAATACCCTCTGTGATGGAGCAATTAAAAGAAGTTTCCATGTGATTAGCACCTTTGACCTTTTCTACTTGAAATAAGCTCCTGACCTAAGCAATTAATGTAATTAAGAAATGTTAATATACTTGAAAAAGTGTGTAAAAATATTTTGAATAATATATTAACTAAAAAATCAAATAAATATTAAGTAATCCAGATCATCTAATGATATTGTAGCTATAATTTTATAGTAGTTTTATTAATACTCGCAAAACATTAAATATTTTTATACATTTATACAAAATAAATTTAACCCTGAAATATACTTTAATTTTAGTGGTAATGATTTACTAACAGGTGCCAGATTATGTAGCTCCACCCATTTACCAACTGTTGTGTCTGCTGGAACATCTCCAAAATCCAATACAGTTTCCACATCAAGAAATTTATCTGCATTAGCTGACTTTGCATTTTTACCAGGTAAACAAGCAAGAAGATGAGGAAATTTACCTGATTGGATGAAATACTTAAGCTTCATTATTATTATCAAAATGTAAAAAAAAATATAATATTTTTTAGCATATTTAGAAATTATGTGACAAAAAGTAAAATTTAATTTACCTATTCCATAAAATTTTGTAGGTCTTGAAAACTCATACTCTGGACCAAACTTGCACACAACTATTACTTCGTAAAAATAAGCACTCTAAAAGTAATAGAATAAATTGGTTAGCATATTTTATATTTTACTTCGTATTAAACAAAAATGAGATTTCCAGCAAATAATTTTATTTTTAATTACTGTCACGAATGAAAAATGAGTGGTATTTATCTGCTTATCTTAAAAGTACAGTTCCCTTAGCCTAGTAAGGCCATCGGGGCAGATGAAATATAGAGTTCATCTGTTTCTGTAACCATGGCATATGAAGGAATTGTATGGTTCCCTAACTAGTGTCAGTTACCCATTTAAAGCTGGGTCAATTACCCATTTAAAGCAGGGTGGACTTAACAGTTTCATCTGTGAAAAATTCCCTTGGTTCTCTTAAAGTATCAAACCCAGGACTCTCAGTTACAGTCAAGTGCTCTACACCACTCACCCATCTGTCCAACCTTACTTATCTTACCAAAGATGTTAAAAATTAATATTAAAAAAATAAATGCACTAAGCTATTTCATATACTCATACTCTTTTGGTTAAATACATAATTAATTGGTAGGGAAGATGTTATATGTAATTTGCATTGATCTTTTTGTCAAGTTGAAGAAATACATTTACTGACCTCTGGTTTAAATGTTCCTTTAAATTGAACACTACAGCCTTTGGGTAGTATAGCTTCTAAAGGCTCAATAACAAAAGGACTGCATACATCCCATAGCAAGGAGGTATCCAAATCTCTGCAAGTGCACACATTTTGTAATATAAATTTAACTATATTTTTATTTAGTTATACTACAACTACTGTTTATAAATTCCAAAAAAAATAAATGCAGTGGTTTCTTGGCTTATTTCAGTAATCTTTTTAAGTCATTGATCAAAACTATTGTTATCTAAGATGCAATATACCTGAGCTAACATTTTTGTTTTACAAAACTCATCCTTAATCAAGTATTATTAATTGATTAAGGTTGTTATTAAACATGGTACCACTGAATTACACAAGAAATATTTTCTAATTACCCTGTATTGTAAACATCAAAAGTAATGGAAACAGAATCTCTGACTGCACACATCTGAAAATCCAAATCAATTGGGATGCTGATGTCTATCACTGGTAACACAGCTTTAAGTATCACAGAAAATGTCTTTCCATCCTAGGAGAGTTAAGGACATATTTAAGTTGATTAGAAAACAACTAGATTTAGCATTTAGAATGAAAAAAACAGGGCACAAAATGAATGTCTTTTAATACTTTAATGGCTATGTTTTAAAGTATATATGAATGAATAGCAGTTTTCTTTCTTTTAATATGACTTTTAAAAACAATTAGCTGCTAATGTATCCAGGCTTTTGGTTAATCATATATTGGTCAAAGGTGCCTCTCCACTTCATCAATTCTGTACAGCAATCATAGTAAAATAGATATCTTGTATGTTAATTTATATTTTTAAACAACAGTTTTCATCCATTTTTAGCAAAATATTCAGAAAATGTATCCAGAATTATTAACAATGTCATTCAAAACTCTTTCAAAGCCATGTTAAAAAAATAAAACATTGTAATTAATTTTAAAAATTGGAAAAAACAGTATCAAATTAATGAACCCCAAAAAAAGCAATTTTTTTTAAGCAGAATGTATAATATTTGAATGGCTTGTATTGCCTACTTTTTTTACTGATAATATTATATGTTGAAATAAAATTAAAATCATTTGTATAATTTGTATTACCTTTAATTCGAATGTTATTTTATCATCATACTGAATGTGCTCCAAAGGCCTGAAGGAAATAAGCAGTGAAAAACTGGCTCCAGAGCTCAGGAAAACAGGCTTTGGAAAATCTATTGCAAAAAATCTGGTTTCAGGAGCCCTGTGACAGTACAGTGTATATTTTTTAAACAAATTAAAAAAAAACTGAATTTTTAAGAGTATAAAAGTATAGTTTACATGAAAACTTTAAAATATTTTTTTTTTACCTGTAAGTCAATTTAATTGTTTTCCCACTAAGATTTTTTATCACAAGTGTCTTAGAATACTCAGTACCATGTTGCCATCCTTTCCAAATTAATTTGTCTAATAACTCGATGCCAAAATAGTTCACTCTGTCAGGGACCAGTGCATTGACTGGAGACATGCTAGGTGGTGTGCTGGATTCTGTTTTGATGTTATCTGAGATAACATGCAAAGCTTGCTGATGTGCAAAGTCTGCTGTAGGCATTGTTGTTTGTTTTAAAAGTGTCAAAATCTGCAGAATATGGCATATGATTTATATATGTAATGATTACTTGATTAGTAATGTTTTTACTTTTTAGTTTACTCTAATACTTCAATAGAAGTGGAATTTATTTATTTTTTAAAGCAAGCACAGGCCTATCTATTTAATCTTTTAGGAATTGAAATACTTATTACATTGAACACTAATCATGTGCCATGGTATGTGTAATATGCTTATATTTCATGGTCGTATGGTCATATTTAATATTTAGCTACAAAATTCTTGAAATTTGACTAATTACTCTACTAGTCTACTGTCTATGAATAAGACTATGTTTTATCAAAAGTTTTTGCACTGAATGCTAAGTGTGATTACCCTAGTTGAACATTCAGCTGTTCCGTTATTGTTGTTTTATTTATTTTTTTGCATTACCTAAACAAAAACATAATCACCACAAAAATGCAACACCATTAGCCATTTTAGAATCAACAATGCAAGAGTCTTGGCAACAAGAGAGATAACTTTTTAAATACATGTATTTGGTATGAAAGTTCATAACCTATATAAACTAATATGGTTTCTTTAAGGAATTTATAAAATATACAGCAAATATTACAAATTTCCAAACAATATAATCAATTCAGTTTGATTTAATATTTCCATATGAAGTACGTATACAAAAGATACTTAAACATTTTTATTTTGTGATTCGGTACGTTCGTAAGGATGTGGGAATCTTGACAGCCTTATCAATTTTTGGCGGTTTTTGTTTTCTTTCAACATTTTTCCAAATAATAAAATTTTATAAGAAAATGGGATAGCAAATAATGGGAATAATATTTTTCTTTATTATTTGTCAAAGTTATTTACAAGAGTATTCGTGATGAATTTGTTAACTCCAGTTTTATCCTTCGGGGTTTTTTTTTATATACGTTAGAACGTGCTTAAAATATCTGGCACAAAAGGTCACATTTGTTTATGTTTTACCCTTTTACTGTGGCCTTCTGTCTAACTCCAGTTCTTGTTATGATAACTAAGGAGCATGAAAACTATTTTTGATTTTGACATTTCAGCTGAAATATAAACAGATTTTATAACTCACGTTCTGGAGTAAATTTTGATAACTATTGAAACTTCTTAGATTTTATATTGTATGACTTGGAGTTGGACCAAGTCTTGGACTTAGTAGTTAGACTGTCTGTCTTAGAGACTAGACTCTCTAGAGGCTGTAGAGGAGTTATGACGTCTATGCCAATGAGCTATTGATTCTGAACTAGGAATCTGTGATCATCTCATTATATTAGTGTAATGACATCTTTCTTGAGTTTAGGTCTACTTACTACTACCTTTTGAATGTCAACATTTCAATTTTGCAATATTTTTGTTCTTACATCTAAGATAAATACACCTTTATGCCATAGGCTTGTAAATGTAAACGGGTTTGGATACAATTTATATAGAAAATCTTTAAAAAAAGTTTTTCTTAGTGCAGGTTCTATTAATAATTTACAAACATTATGCCCATGGCAAGGTGTATTACAAACCAGATTAGCAAGTCACATGTCAGATCCAGGTTGGTATGCATTCTTGTCATATTAATGAAACTAACTTGTGTTTACTGTAAACTAAAATTAATATTTATATTGATTGCATGAGCTGTTTAACTCCTCATGATGCTGGTTCTGAAAAATTATGCTTATTCCCAACCCTCCACCATTATCTAGTAAACATGAAACCCCATTTTTTTCATACTGAGCTTCATCTAATACATAATCGCCTAACCTAGGCGTACTTTCGACCATGTGTATAACTTAGGCGGCTAAAAATAGTCTGGGGAATTTCAAAATTTTAGTCTCGCTCAGGCTAAACTACAAGCGGGGAAGATGAGAGGTGGAGTGTTTTATGTCACACGATCGCTGAATTTAAAAAATCAATAAACCAGTGTTACATTTGTATGTTGAACATGATAAAACAAAATGAAGAACTGTTTGGAAATGAGTCCTTTAAAATAATATTAATGAATTAAGATTATTAAATGATATGAAGTAGTGTGCGCAAATTATGTAAAGTTGGATGTTAGATTCAAAGTTTAATAGTCAGGGGTTGTTTTTGTTAAGCTTCTGTACCCATAATGAGGATTATTTTCTTTGGGATGAACTATATAAAATATGAACTTTATTTGATGTATTATTAAGTGTCCCTTAAATGTGTTTTGGCTACAATAATCTGTTCATGTCCTTTGAGGCCACTTTGAGTACATAGACATGCTATTTTTGTATATAGACTGATTGTTAACGCGCTCAAATATATATCACCATTTTCAACTCCAACTGCATGCCTAATAGCCGGTCCGGGTACCGGGCCTTTGTTTAGTATTTCATAACATGCCGAATTTCAATATTTTGATAAAAAAAATTCTTTTTTTTTAATATGATTATGTAAAAAATATATAAATGGAATGAGGCTTAAACCTATGGAAACCTCTTGGAATTTCAACTTGACATAAGACATTGTATGAGCCCTGTTTACTAACTATTCGGACCTGGGAACCAATAGACTCCGATTTTTATTCGGACCCCGTCCCAATAAAGTCTGATTGTTATTCAGACCCACAGCCTTATAAATTTATATACTCTATTACAGCTATTATGTTAATAATAAAATTGTTAAATACAGAAAGCGACAATTTTGTCTTTAGTCTTTTACAAAATGACGCTTTCTATTTGTTGTCATAGTAAAAATTTATTTTTAAATTATTGATACAAGTATTCTATGAAATAAAACTGTTTTAACTTTATATATAACAAAATAACATGCCATTAAAAAATTTCGGAGGGTAAACAAGATTTAAAACGAACACAAAACGATTCCCTATTAAAGATTTCTTGTGGTGCACGCTATCATTTAAATGCTGTTACTGTTGTGGCGTTCGTAAAACATGACAACATTTCAAATTGTAGGAGGTAAACAATCAAACAAATTTGGAATTTTAAAGCTTAAAAAAAAATTCTGCTTTAAAAAAAAAACATTTGGGAGCCGTGGAGCCGCCAGATTTTTTCGGCTCCGGCTCCAGCAAAAAGTCCGGCTCCGCAAGCCTGCCTCTGTGAGACCCTTGGGAATTTTCTAGGTGAATTTTGTTTCAAAGTTCCCACAAGTCCACCCAGCTTTAAATGGGTATCCGACTTATGTTGGGGAAGTAAAGACGCTGGGCATTGTGCTATAGAAACAGATGAATTCTACACTTCATCTGCCCTGATGGCCTGTTTGTGCTAAGGGAACTCCAAATTATACCCCACCCCAACGATATCACATGACTCGTGTCTCTCACTGAATATTTCTTATTGATGCTGGCGTCAGTTGCATCGTTAAGAGGAGGGGAAGGGAACAACACTTTTTTCTCACCATCTTACTTTACACATATATCGCTTCCTTACTGTCAGGCACCGCACCTGTCAAGGTGACAAATAGCGCAGAGTCATAATTCTATAGAAAGAACGACCCTGCTTTCAGGAGAGTTATAATAATATGTTTAAATAATTTTAATGTATGCTAATTTAGGATATTTAAAATACACAAATAAAGTGTTTATTTATTTAACAATATTTTAACAGAAAACAAAGGAAGCACTACCAGAGGTGTCAACTTTGATACTTTGGGATCATGGAATAATAAATTAACTTTGCCCATTTTATATGAGCAAAGTGTGAAAAAAGGAAAACTTATTCCACGTGTTCCACTTGAAAAAATTGGACAGACATCTGTTATAGGAAGACGAAAAGTCAATGAAGATCGTTATGTTATAGGTATTTGTATCACTTCTTTTAGTTTTAGTTGTTATTATTATAAAATTAAGTATCTTTACATGTAAGCTAATTACATTAAGTAGATTTTAAAATATAAAAAAGTAATGTTTTGTCAAGTATGCTATTTATATTTTGTTGTGTATAGAAGAACTTAGGTCTGAGCTGTTATATTTTGGTATTTTCGATGGGCACGGAGGTTCATATGCTGCAGAATATGCATCAGATCACCTCATAAATCATTTATGCTATTGGATGACTCAGACTGAAGATTTGAAGGTAGTTTTGAAGAATTCTTTTTGTGATATGCACAATCTGTTGGCTAGACATTTGACATACTATCATACAGGTAATTTATTGTTCTTATATTTAACTAACTTGGATATTCATTGAAAGTAAAAAGTATCTTTTCACAAAGATATTTGAGACTTTCTTTTCCTTTTATTTTTACTACATGTTTAAGCATACACTTAAGCACTTAAGTTTAGAGTTTGTATTTTAAACAATCATGGGAAAATGTTCAATATTTTTGTATCTAAAGTAGAAACACATTGTAATTTCATAGATATTTCATTATTATTTTGTGTATTTAGGATCCTCATACGTTTTTATGATGATTTTTTTAAAGATGATGATTTATTCAAAACTGGCACAACTGCTACTGTTTGCTTACTGCGAAATTCGACAGAGTTGGTTGTAGGTCATGTGGGAGACAGCATAGCCATTTTGTGTCGGGAGGGAAAGCCAATCAGACTGTCAGTAGACCATGATCCAGAGAATTCAGAAGAATCAGGTCGTATTATAAGCAAAGGTGAGGAAAATTTTAAGATGATGTTTGTTTGATACTTTAGGGAGTGTATATTAATAAAATAAGATAAAGTGGCAAAAAAAAAATGTAAACCAAAACCTTATTAAGATCCTGAGTTAAAATAAAGATCTAGCATTTATAAATTTACTTCCTCACATTCCCAACTCAGTGACAACCCAATCTTTAAAAATACTAGAAATAGAATGAACTGGGTTTTTTTTTCTTTAAAAAAGTTCTTAACATTTTAAAATCTTTATGTTTGACTCTATTATTAGACAATTACATAATTAGTTAATTATATTCTTATATTATGTTTATATCTGATTATGCTGTTTTCATTACTGTTTTGAATGTTCTATAAACCACGTTGTTCTTGTTCTCATGCAAAGGGTTGTCATATACTTTGTGGCTTTAATATGCATTTCAATACTTGGAATGAACATTTTTTGTTTAAATGTATATTCATAAGAAAAGATTCAATTAACATCTTACACTGATGTCTATTGCTTACTTCTTTGCCTGCTTCTCTCCTTTTTTTTTCTTTTTTCCCTCCTTTAAACTTTTGCATCTATGTAAATTGACCTTCAGTGGTCAAATTATGAATTTAATTGTCCATCCTATTATATAGAAATAATTTCCCAGTAAATGTATTTAACACTAATACAGTGTGATTAATTTATACTTAGCTCATATCAATTGAAAATTATTTTTTTTAATTAGGTGGTCATATTATTCACAACAGTCAAGGTGTTGCACATGTCAATGGTAGACTCGCTATGACTCGAAGTGTAGGAGATGTGGAACTTAAGTCTTATGGGGTAACAGCACAGCCATATCTGCGATCCATTGAGGTTAGGTCTTATGTCATTTATCAATTACCTTTTTTTTGCCTTCTAAAATTAAATTTGCTTATTCCATCATTAATTGTTAACTTCAGATAACTTTTAAATAGAAAACTTCTATGGTGATATCTGTTTATCATCAGTGCATATGTTTTAAACACTTGCATAATAAAGTATATCAGTAAATCAATGCTTGAAGAAAATGTCATCTTTGAGTGATTTGTTTTATAGATCACATATGATCTGACAAATTCCTCAGCATATGTATTTGTATCTGCACTAAATTACTTCCCATAATACATGTACAATGTATTCCTACAAAGACAACATAAAAAAAATTTCTGGGCATAACTATAAAATAAAAATATTAACCACTAGCTGTACCCTGCAAAACCTTTGCTTAGAGTTATATCCCCTTAGGTTTGATCAGTAGGCTAGGTTATTTTTGGTATCGGACAGATCCGAGTTTTTCAATTTAAAGATGCAATATGTTGAAAAAAACAAACAAACAAATATTTATATGGAATTATTTCACATTTTGGACTTTGGGTTTCATGTTTAAAAACTGCAGAAACTATTCAAAACTGTAGATTTTTAAAAAACATTTATTGAATCGAGATGCGGGCAAGATGCCATTTTAAATTCTAGTTTTCCCGCTTTCGATTTAACGCAGAACCCAGACCGCTATTAGATTCTTTGTTTTGTACTTTTAGTAATTTTTTGTTGTCATTTTTTCTGATTAAAAGCGTTGTTAAATATTTCAGCTCCAATACTGAGTGATTACCTAACAATCTTTTTAATGAACTGAAATTACAGGTTAAACATGGGTCTGACGCTTTTCTTGTTATGTGTTCTGATGGTTTAAGCTTTGCTATCAGTGATGAAGAAATAGTCAACATTGTAAATAGCAGTGATACACCACATGAGGCATGCAGTCGGTTGTCAGACCAAGCACAGCATTTTGGATCAGAAGATAATGTCACAGTAATAGTTATTCCCCTTGGAGCTTGGGGAAAATACCAGAAACTTACTGGTACGCATTTGAAATTTGGCCGTATTCTAACTCATTCGCGCATCTATTAAATTGGTTTAGTCATATGTGTCATTATCATTGTATTAAACTTTAAAGTTTTAAATATTTTTTAAATGTATATTTATTGTTTTGCATCTTAATATGTTTTATTTAATAGCTCCTGTTTGCTGGGGCTTCAATGGGGTTTAATGTCCTTTGTTTTATGTAAGCCTGCTGAAAGTTATAGATACAACTGACTATATCATGTTTATATTATATTTGAGTATAGGGCCCTTTTCTGTAGTTGTGACTATGCTAGTCCTGCAAGTGTTGCCTCAATATTATACAGGTTCTATTGTGGTCTCTTTCACCAAAAATTACCTTGCAAGATTTTTTTAGTCTTTCCGAAACTGGCAAAAGTAGTCAGGTAAATTTCCTATTTATCAATTACTGAATTAAATTAAAAGAAAATAAAAAGAAGACTAATCTGTTGTTAAAGATGTGAACTCTTCATTGTACATATTTCTTCTGTGAAATGTGCTTAAAAATATTTACTGTTAACTTTGAATGATAATGCTGAACAAAATAGGAAGTGCAATACTTGGGTTGATAATTTCTTTTTGTTTTCAATTATGTCACTAAAAGTCAAGAAAAAAAATGTAAGTTAAGAGTTTGTTTTTAAGCTCATTATTTTGTGACACTTAATTTATTTAGGCTCTTAGTATGGAAGGAATGTATTTTCAAGATTTTTTAACTGTCATTTTCCTATATTTAATGTTAAAAAAAATTTGGTTAGTGGTATATTTAGTTGATCAAAAATTTCATTAATTTTTACAGATTTCAATGTTTAGTTTTTTTTCTTTAAGTTAAAAAATGGGTGTTGTAAAAATGTATATTAAACAGTTGCATTATTTAAAATGGTGCCTTAGAAATTGATTTGATTTAAAAGGAAATAAATAAGAAAAAAAAATGATTTTTATATGATTTATTTCTCTAGGTTTGCACCATAGAATTTATACCATACAAAGTCACTTTAATTTAGTTTTCCTGAAGTCAGATAGACTTAATTAGCAATTGATCATTCAGTTTTAATTATAGTATTTATTTAAATTGATCTTGTATAAAATGATGAGATGTTTATGCTGCTGCATGTAGATCTGGCTCACTACCTATTCCCCACCCATGAAATTGTTTTCTTTTTTAGAATTGAAGTTGTTTTTGGAAAAGCTGCTATTTTAAAGCAATATTTATGTGATAAACAATTAGAATTTTAAAATCAGATACAACACAACTTATGAAGTAGTTGGATTTATGAATTTTAAAACAGTCTTTTTAATACTTTTCAAGCAAAGTTGATACATGTAATTGTTTGCACTCATATTTTTTCTCTCAAAACCTTGAAGTTTTCACTATTGTAATGGAAAAAGATCATGTCTGCATTTTTAATTGCACAAACATTTCTAAATGTGGTACTTTGGACTGTAGATTTTAGGTGATAGTATGGTCCACACAATACACCAGTATTCAGTCTGTTCCATCATTTTCAATAAAAGATACCATGGCAGACAAAAAGAAATTTCACCGTTTTGATTCTAAAAAAATGAGAAAAATACTTTGTCCCGATTAAAATATAAGTTTTAACAAAAAAATTTTATTACTGCACATTAGAAAGTTGGATAATTTAGCACCAATATCTTTACCTAATGGTGTGTTAGAATTGTTTCAAGTCATATAGATCTCTAACCTTCTGGGCAACGCCAGGTACACTGCTAGTCTTTACTAAAAATAAAAGGGTTGGTGATAACAATAAACTGAACAAAATATATCTTTACATAAGTTAAGTTGCAATAAATAATATATATTTTTAGTAGTGATAATTTACATTAATATGTGTGTGATATAATGTTTTTTTATTAAGAGTAGTAGCTTATTTTTTTCAAGTTTTTTTTAATATTCAGTAATAATTCAATACTTTGCAAACTTGATTCTATCTCAGGTATTGGTCATGTTTTTTTCCTTAAGTATCTGTTTTGTTTCTTGTCACCTGGGTATCAAAAATCTTGTTTATGTCAATAAACAATGGAGCAAGCACAACAATTTTTTCTGATACAGGAAAATTTATTTGTAATAAAATATATTAAAAGATTTACAAAAATTGTGCAGACATGAAAATTAAAAAGTTAACCTTTTTTATTTATCAACACAATTAATACCTGCTTTATTTTAAGAATTAAATAACACAGATGGTCCGATTCAATTTTTTTAAAATATAACAATAAATGTTTTCTATTCAATATAATACTAATATTATAAAAATACTTTTTCTCAAAGGCACACAGTAAAAAAGCATAAATTTAATACTTCAGGCAAGCAAAACAATATGAACACAGATAAACGGAAATAAATAATACTGTAAAAAGTGTGTGCAATCTCCCCTGTATTTCCATGTGACATCTTTTATTTAAATGGATTCTTTGTAATTTAAATTGATTCTTTTAATATCCAAATTAAGTGACGTAATTAAGACTTCCACAAATTCTCCCTCCCCCCTTTCGCACTGCAAATTTGCAACCGATTTCCATGCCCGTGTATAGATCTAATTTTAGAAGGTAAAATTGAATTATAAGTAGCGTAAGCTATATGGAATCTTCCTTTTGCCAATAGATTAATTAAGAACATTCAAGAAAATGTAGAATCAAAATGAAAGCTAAAGAAAATGTGAAAATAACTAATAAAAATGGCAGTTTAAATGGTACTCTGGGCTAAAAAAGAATTGTGACTTCTAAACCAACTGTAACAATAAATAATTCTAATATTTTTAAAGTGCTATTTAAAATAAAAGGATTTTAAAGTATGGAAAAAAGTCTCAAGTATTGTGTCAAATAAAAATAAGTTGTAATATATCCATTTATGATTTTCATTGAAAGCCATTATGAACTATGCTCTCTTTAATATAATTCTTCTCAAATATGCATAGATCCATGGTTTCAAATATTCTCTGAGTTTACCACTGCTGCTTGTAGTTGGTGGACTAAAAAAAAGACGAAAGGTAAACTAAATTAATTTAAAAAACATTATAATAAGTATTAGTAATATACATAATACTTTAATTGTGTTTTCCAAAAAGTTTTGCCAAAGTTTATTCTATCAGTTACTATCAGTTTTAGATAATTAAATTTGAGAATTCAAATAGATGAAATGGCATATTAAACTTACATTTAAACGTCCCTTTATCTTTGCTGAATAGGTCAGATAGTCAATATGTTGCTTGATGGTTTTTTTCTCTCTACAAATTAAAAAAAAAGCATAGTAAACTATTGGGATTGCATATTGTAAAAAAAAAAGATATGCATAGTTTTTTCATTTGTATATGTTTCAGACCACATCACAGAACAAACAAAAGAAACATACATAACTAATACTATTGTTTTTAATATTTAGTGAGGTAAGATACACAGAAAAACAGGCTTTTGAATACTTTTAGCTACATAAAGGTCTGTAAAAGTATTTAGATATCAATAATACCCAAAAAGCTAAGATTCACTTAAAGAGCTTTTAATGATCAATCAGCACGCTTGTTTCTAGTTGCCATAGCTTACTGGTGCCAGCTGCCTTACTTTACTAAAAATATATCGGAACCATTACTAATTTTTAAAGTGGGAGAAGTTGGGTAATAATTGTTGTTGTGGATCTAGATGGGCCGTGTGGATCTCTGTGTATAAATGAGGCAGAGAAGAGAGCCTTACATAGGCAGTGCTGCACAGTGATGAGTGACAGCGGAATAGAAATATGCCTGCTACGAGCATCCTTATCTGACAGACTCAATCTCAGTTCTCCAGGCTACACAGGGATAGGAGAATGGCCAGAGTGGCAGGAAGCAATGGTGGAGGCTATTAGTAACTCTATGGAGAATCCCTGGGCATAATGACATGTCTGGGAATGATCAGGTTGATAAATACTCTGACACACTTCGTGGGTGATGGAAAGTAGCTCATTGGAGGACATGTGCCAAGATGAGATTGAATGCAATCAGTGGTTCTCAAAATGGGACAAAGGAGCGGCAATCAGGGCTGACCCATGATGGAGGCTGTGGAGAGATGAGCAGGCACTAATTGCTCAGTTCCCCGGGCTGGCATACCACAAGGTGGACCAATCAGGTTGCTTGCTTGCCATAGGTATGTAAGACAGTTCTCTTTTGCTGAGGAACACAGCAAGTTTATCTCATATGCTCTTAGAGACTAAGTCGCAGCTCACAGATAAACAGAGCAAGAGTTCAAAGAGGGAACAACTGGGAAAAAGTTAACTTGTATAGTAAATTAAATCAAATTGAGTTTTAAAAAATGCTTTGGTAAATTTTTGAAAAAATATTAAGGAAAATTCTTTGTCTTCAATTTTTGTATAAATAAGTCTTGTTTCATTAACTAAAACTTACTCTTCAGTTTCTGCTGCATTGTATTTTCTGTATAGATTCTCCAACTCAAGGGAATTTATAGCTTCAGGGGACTCATTTGTGTTTTTGTATGTACCTTTATCCAAAGAAAAGTTGGTTACTTCTTCAGGACTGTTTTTCAATTTTTCCTTTAAAATGATAAGAAAAGTTCTATATATTTCATATAAAACAGAAAAGCTAGTTATTATTGAGAAAGTAAATGAAATATGTGACATATAATGGCTACATAGCACATAAAAAAAAATTTCACAATACATACTAAAAATTGTTTTTGTAGATGTGTCCTTCTATTAATAAAGCGTTGTTTCCGCAAAGCTTCATGGTGTTCATTGATTCCTGATGCCATTAATAGTTATATTTTCTGCTAGATATATATATATATATGGATAAAAATACGGATATATATATACAAGCTAGGGAGAATACATATAGCAAATAAAGGCTATAAAACATTAAATGTACAATAATTTATGTATGAGTATGTACAATAATATATTTACAAATTTGTTTTATTTTCTCTAATTATGGGTGAAATGTGTGTAATTGTGATGACAGATGATATATGCATCTAAAACTTACTAAAAGGCTCTATTGATGTTAAAATAATATTGAAAAAGATATAAATAGACTTATCATGGTCTATTACTATATAATCTCACTTTGCTGAAATGCATTAAAGTAATGACAATTATTGAGGTGGATTCTGAAACGAAATATTGAAAGAACTAAACAAGTTGCAAGGGACTATTATAGACTGTATATTAAAAATTTATTGTGAAGTATGTGTGTTAATAAATAATAATTTTACTTAAATATTAATAATATTTGATAATAAATCATCAGTGCCCCCTAAGAAAATCCTAATGGCATAATTCTGTGAGAGTAGTATTGCCAGTAGACAGCATTGACTATTGGATATGATTATGAATGATATCGCTGATGGCGATATCAATTAATGAATTATCATATGATATAATGATAATTTATTTTACCATTGCATTTTATTTAACCAATGTAAAATGATATGAAAAATTGTATTTGGTGTTACAAACTGTTTGTGAAAAATTATATGATATATAATGCTATGTTTCTACGTTACCAGTGTCTGTGAATATAGCCAAAAAAATAAGCGGCTGATATTTTTCGCGTCCAAGTTTGTTATACGACGCCACCTTGCGTTGTCAGGCAAATTATCGACCAAAATTACATTACAGCTGTAAGAGCTCTTTATTTAGGACAGGGGAAACAACTAGATGTGCTCAAATGCTGTACCCTTAGTTATTAGATCTATTTTTGTAGTTGTACCTTTTTTTTTTTAGATCTATGGTTGTGACTGTGCCGATAGTGCCAATTTCAATAAAGTAAAATGTGTTACATCAAACTAAATCATTAGACTCTTTTAATTATGTAATGTTATCAATTACAGTTAGGTCTTTTTTTTACGCGTGTTATACATACCACAAAAATGGCACATACAAAAAAATCGCATAAAAATTAGTGTAAAAGTCTTGTTAAAATGAATATATGCAAAAAGAAGGGGAAATTAACACAAAAAACGTAAAAAAAAAAATACGGATAATAAAAAATTTTTTTTTAATAAATTGCTTCAAAATTCCACCAGATTCACATACAACATTTAACTTTATCTCCATGTAATGCTATCTTTTCCTGAATTAAAATAAATTACAGTTAGATCCTGAATCCTAATCGCTAGGACATTCTCAGTTCTTTCTCCTAACAACATTATGATGTCGATTAGGCACTAAATCAATGTAGTATTATAAATAACAGATTTGTTTAATTGCGGGTTGATTTTGGTTAACGGCTCTAATTGTAGATTCGCCAAAATTAAAATGTTTTCTAATCATAGTCGATATTTCCCTTTTCCAAGTTGATTTGAAAATGTAAAAAAAAAACGCAGCACTTTAAATTCGCATTTTAAAAACCTGCATATAAAGACTTTGCAGTACAGTATTTAATGTGACGGTACGTTTTAACGTCTGTCTGCAATGGTCGTCTTTTGTCGCCACAGGTAAAATCTTTCAGCACAATACAAGGCTCCTGGTCTATCCTCATACAATAAGTCTCTATTGACATTGCTCCGGGTATATCCTCATACAATAAGTCTCTATTGACATGACTACGGGTCTATCCTCATTAACTAATTCTCTATTGACAAGGCTCCTGGTATATCCTCATACAATAAGTCTCTATTGACAAGGCTCCGGGTCTATCCTCATATAATAAGTCTCTATTGACATGGCTCCGGGTCTATCCTCATATAATAAGTCTCTATTGACATGGCTCCGGGTCTATCCTCATATAATAAGTCTCTATTGACATGGCTCCGGGTCTATCCTCATACAATAAATCTCTACTGACAAGGCTCCTGGTATATCCTCATACAGTAAGTCTCTATTGACAAGGCTCCGGGTCTATCCTCATATAATAAGTCTCTATTGACATAGCTCCGGGTCTATCCTCATACAATAAGTCTCTATTGACAAGGCTCCGGGTCTATCCTCATACAATAAGTCTCTATTGACATGGCTCCGGGTCTATCCTCATACAATAAGTCTCTACTGACAAGGCTCCTGGTATATCCTCATACAATAAGTCTCTATTGACAAGGCTCCGGGTCTATCCTCATATAATAAGTCTCTATTGACATGGCTCCGGGTCTATCCTCATATAATAAGTCTCTATTGACATGGCTCCGGGTCTATCCTCATATAATAAGTCTCTATTGACATGGCTCCGGGTCTATCCTCATACAATAAGTCTCTACTGACAAGGCTCCTGGTATATCCTCATATAATAAGTCTCTATTGACATGGCTCCGGGTCTATCCTCATATAATAAGTCTCTATTGACATGGCTCCGGGTCTATCCTCATATAATAAGTCTCTATTGACATGGCTCCGGGTCTATCCTCATACAATAAATCTCTATTGACAAGGCTCCGGGTCTATCCTCATACAATAAGTCTCTATTGACATAGCTCCGGGTCTATCCTCATACAATAAGTCTCTATTGACAAGGCTCCGGGTCTATCCTCATACAATAAGTCTCTATTGACATGGCTCCGGGTCTATCCTCATACAATAAGTCTCTACTGACATGGCTCCGGGTATATCCTCACACAATAAGTCTCTACTGACATGGCTCCGGGTCTATCCTCACACAATAAGTCTCTATTGACAAGCTCCGGGTCTATCCTCATACAATAAGTCTCTATTGACAAGGCTCCGGGTCTATCCTCATACAATAAGTCTCTACTGACATGGCTCCGGGTATTTCCTCACACAATAAGTCTCTACTGACAAGACTCCTGGTCTATCCTCACACAATAAGTCTCTACTGACAAGACTCCGGGTCTATCCTCACACAATAAGTCTCTATTGACAAGCTCCGGGTCTATCCTCATACAACAAGTCTATACTGACATGGCTCCTGGTATATCCTCATACAATAAGTCTCTACTGACATGGCTCCTGGTCAATAGAGACTTACGTTGTTGATGATTTAATTCACGTTTGATCAGTTCACGAGGGAAACATTTGAGACTTTCCTGAAAACGGTGTCGAGTTGTTTGTGTAGTGCATGCCTACAAACGCAATTAAATTGAAATCAATAATAAGGAGCAGACAAATCAGTAATGTTCTATGTACTATTAGAATCTCAGAATTGTGATCAAATGTGGTACAAAATAAAAAAAAAAACACTTGTTTCAAAGTGTGCTGTTCTAACAAAGGATATGACGCCAAATATCCGGGTTTACCTCGGGATTGAGCGAGAGTTTACGGAAGGATTGGGGATGGGGGGAGTCTCTTTAATAAGACATATAACTAGGGAGCGACCGATATGCCTTTTTACCGATAGTCCGATACCGATATTTTTCTCCAGCATTTTTGCCGATACCGATACCGATATTTTGCTATTAATGAAAGGGTCTCTTGCAGATGAAGAAGATTAGAACAACAAAAGATTTGACAAGACAGAACGGAAGACCGAAGTCAGAAACACAAACCATGCCTGCATAATATCAGAAATCTGCATTTTTATTGTTTAAAATTAAACTTATAACAAACAATTTTTAGTTTTTACTTTTTACTTGTACACAAACAGAAAAGTAAGATAAAGTTGTAAATAATTAATGTCAAACTAAAAAAGTAAAAATGTATTAATTGTTAATTGTAACTTTACTAACTTGTGAAAGTTGTGATGAAATTAAAATAATTTTCTTCGTTAATCTTTGTAATTTTTACTGAATTTACTTGTAGCAGATTTTTTAAAAAGTTTGAAAAATTAAAAACACTTAATTATATCGGTAAATCACTTCACTCAGGTGAACAGTTAACTGGAAGTCTGTAAGTAAACTTTAACTCAGTAAACCAAACCAGTTTAGAGTTACTAGATTTGTGAAAAAACAACAACAATGTATCGGCAGCCAAAAAACGGCCGGTCCGATAGTTAACCCATAGTGCCAATATCGGTTCGATTATCGGTCGCTCCCTACAAAAATCGGCCGATCCGATATTAACCGATAGTGCCAATATCGGTCCGATACCGATCCGATTATCGGTCGCTCCCTACATATAACCTATTGAGATCTATGTTCCTATAAACAGAAAGAAAGAATTTGAGTTATATCTTCTCTCTAAAATATAAACGCCGAAGTATGGATGGATGGATACATTTTGAAAAAAATCATAGTACTGAAAGCTTTTCACTTCCTGAACGAGTGTTGCGCTTTGTTTACATCAAATGACTCTTTATTTTATTAAATTGAAATAAAGCAAGATAAAGCTGCATTTTTTAAATTTATTAATTTTAAAATGAATCTGAAAGTGTATGAATTTTAATTTATATTTATAACCAAATAAAAATTGTCTAGGACATTATAAGTAATATATCTTTAACAAAAGTTATCGTAATATGTAGTAATTACACAATTTACATCTACAAAATTAGTATTGACGAAATATTATCTTGACACAGTGATTAGTGTTAGATTGATAAGTGTTGTCTATCTCTTAGATCTCTACAAATGAGCAAACTAACCCTAATTCATTTTTGTGCAGATTTATTTTAGTTTTTACCCGGTCTGGGAAATATTTACCAGGATGTTTCTAGTGGAGGATCATTGATGTCTCCTGGTCTGGGAAATATTTACCAGGACGTTTCTAGTGGAGGATCATTGATGTATCCTGGTCTGGGAAATATTTACCAGGATGTTTCTAGTGGAGGATCATTGATGTCTCCTGGTCAGGAAAATATTTACCAGGATGTTTCTAGTGGAGGATCATTGATATCTCCAGGTCAGGCTTAAAAAAAAACCATCTTAGCAGCAGTTGTGATACCATGGTCATTGAGGTTAAGCCGAGACCATGGCATTCACAGATGGTGGTGGTGACGGATGTCGTCGGAACACAACACCCTTCCACTCCGTCCCACTCAACCACACTCTCGCTGCCTCCCATTTCTGGCACACTTCAATCTTACCCTGTGGCCGTGGTGGCAAGAAAAACCCTTGATTTGTCTTTATGCCCTATCGGCAGTACACACACCTTGCTAGTCTGGCAAGTCGGGGCAAGTGTTAAAACCATTGTTTATGCCATGCCGGCAGTTCTAGCGGGCACACTCACCACGCCGCTCTGCAGACATAGCAGACATGCATCATGATAGATAGATAGATAGATAGATAGATAGATAGATAGATAGATAGATAGATAAATAGATAGATAGATTAGATGATAGATAGATAGATAGATAGATAGATAGATAGATAGATAGATA
The DNA here is from genome assembly GCA_021962125.1 of Bulinus truncatus. Lineage (NCBI taxonomy): Eukaryota > Metazoa > Mollusca > Gastropoda > Planorbidae > Bulinus > Bulinus truncatus. The sequence continues at coordinate 1,563,417 of JAGDYQ010000140.1, read as the reverse complement.
GATAGATAGATAGATAGATAGATAGATAGATAGATAGATAGATAGATAGATAGATAGATAGATAGATAGATAGATAGATAGATAGATAGATAGATAGATAGATAGATAGATAGATAGATAGATAGATAGATAGATAGATAGATAGATAGATAGATAGATAGATAGATAGATAGATAGATAGATAGATAGATAGATAGATAGATAGATAGATAGATAGATAGATAGCTTTTTTCTCAGGTTGTAGGAGTTAACTGTTTCCGATTTATTACACATTGGATTTTTAACTAACCAGATATAGATTTTAAATAAATGTTGCCTTCAACACACTTAATGACAATAATTATTTAGCAGTTTTCACTTAACCGACTTCATTTCCAGCACAAGTTGGTTGGTTTGAAAACAAAACAGCAAGTTACAGTTTAACTCCATTGTCCATCACTTCACTCATGTATGCAACTATACATCAATCTCGACATTCTAAAACCCCAGTATGTAATCGACCAGACAAAACAGCAGCGATACCATCATATTGTCATTATGGAACCTTAAGTATTGATGACGATGAATCATTAAGTAAGATTCGGTGCGGACGGATCAATAAGACCACGTAAACCAGTGGTTCCCAAAACTTTTTTTTTACTACCCCCTTCCCACCCCATCCCAATTTTTTTCCAAGAAAAATGCTTTAAGTCGTAATAATGAACATTTTACAGTAGTAAGCCTCACAAGCCTCCCAAAGTCTGGGACGAGCTCTGCTTACTTTTCAGAATGTTGTTTCAAACATCGAAACGCGCGTCTTACGATGAAAGTCGTTTTATTTAACGTTTAGTAAAGTACCGTGTAGGCCAGTTATGTATCAGGTTGTCACTGTGTTCATGTTTTGATGTGTTGGTGTTTGTTTTTTGTTATTGTTGTTGTTTTTTCAACTTTTTGCGACTGTGTCATTACAAGGTGCATGTTTAAGGTGAACTCGCTCCGGGTCAATTTAGTCGTGAGTTAAACTTTTAAAAAAATCTGTGCAGAGTGAACCCTGTGGAAAAATTGATCCCTGTGAGACGTTTGTTCCAGCCAGTCTGTGCCCAATGTTATGTAAATAGAAATTCCTGCAGTGCTGCAAACAATTGAAACTGTACTTAAACTGTCACTTGCTTGTAGTGTAGGTGTGAACATTGAGTCTACTTATTAAATCTCTACCTCACCCGATACCATTCCTTGCTTTAATGTTTTACTAGCTCCCATCCTCTCCATCTCATCAACATTGCTATAGCATTATTTTTATCATTTATTTTTAAATTTTTTCCGATTTTTGCATGGCAACACTGAATGCAATGCATGATTTTTCTTTTAAGTCAACGGGTTATTGTGCTTCGCACAACAAACAAACAGCTTAACAAATGTGCTGCTAGAACATGGTTCGTGGTGCATTGTACCACCGTATTCCATAAAAAAGCATGCCAGTTAGAATTTATATATATAATATCATAGGCGTTATTATAGATAGGGAAACTAAACTGCTGCTGCCAATAGACCCCTTCTAAGATATGTTTTTACTTGACCCAATACAAATGAAATTTTCTGGGGGTTTTTTTACCAGCTTAAAATTTTCTAAATCATCTCAATGCTCCATTTGTTTATATCTAGTTTTAAAAGAAATGTTTCGGGCGAGTCACACATTTTGGCAGGCTAGTATCATTAACATTCAGGCCTATAATGACTTAACAATCTATTGTGAAAGATTAACTAGGGGCCCGAGAATTGCAAGCGGCGGCCTTGACAGTTTCGTTCCCTAGGGACCAATGTTCCCTCTAAGTTGAGCGCGTGAGCGATCGCTCACACGAATTCAGAGCGTCGCTCATACAACACGTACGATCGCTCACTCCGACGGACGGCATCGCTTAAATCGCTCACAAATTTTGGCTTTAAACAAAATGTCGCTCAGAGACAAAATTTTATGCTCACTTCATACCACACCTTAGAGGGAATATTGCTAGGGACCCCAAAATGATGAATGTATCTTTGAATAGGACCCCCAAATGTACCTTTGTCTAGAGCACACTAAAACGTAACAATGGATTTTTGTTTTCCAACGAGCCCGTAAATTGATCGTGCGCCTCCTAAATGTGCCCAAGTCTTCCATCAACCGCCTGAACGGTCTCATCGCTCCACCACACCAAATTTCTCCTACTTTGGGAATCATTGATGTAAATCAGTGGGGGCAAACCTACGGCACGCGTGCCAGAATATCACTTCTTTTAATTTAAATTGGAGTGTTGGCACCAGCCCCGTAGCCAACGGGGGCACTGGGTGGTCGTGCCCCCCGCTAGGTATGGAGTGCCCCCCCCCCCCGCTTAAAAAAAGAAGAAAAAGAGGAAAAATAAAGAAAAAGTAAAGGTGTCCCCTTGCTGGGTATTGGTGTCTCCCTGCTTACTTTGACCTGGCTACGGGCCTGGTTGGCACCTCAGGTCTTAGGAGAAGAAAAAAAAAAGAAAAGTATTGGGTTCCTAAAAATAAAAGTGATTCGTTAATTAATGTATACAGTTGGGCTTTGTGGCGGCCCTCAGAAGTAGTAGCCTTGGGAGCGGCCCGTTAAGTCAGCCTGTAAATAGAAAACTGCAAAATGCTATATGCAGATCAGTCAGGTAATGCGAGAGGTACCACTTAGAGTGTGTGTGTGTGGGGGGGGGGGTCATTTGGAATGCAATACTTGGACAGAACGTCTTGAGGCAAACACTTTCTACTTGGGTTTTCAAATGGAATGATGACCTCTGGCTGACTACGCCTGAACTCAAAATCAGCGTAATGTCTCTGCTGCATTTTTACAAAAAAAATGTCACGTGATCTACGGTAGAGCACTGCGAATAGGATGACCAAATAGAGTGTAACTTGTCAGGTCATTTAGGGATGAGCACGGATAAAGAAATGACCTAGATAGAATGGCTAGAGGTCGAATCTCAGTTGCATATTTCTGGGCAGGTGATTTTAAAGAAAGCTGAAGGTTATGACAGAAGACTAGAGAAAGAGCGGGATATATATATATGTGTGTGTGTGTGCGTGTGAGTGTGCATGTGTGTATATAGGCATATATATTAGGCATATATATATATATATATATATATATATAGAGAGAGAGAGAGAGAGAGACTTCTCGGACAAAAACATTGCAATAAAAGATTTTTACTACATATATTTCTAAAGTTTTCGATATTATTTTTAATCTGTTGACTTAAGTTGACACCTTTGTTTCCAATCAATTAATGTCACATGTAGCACTAAAAAACTGTTTCTTTATTAAAATAATTTGAGACTTACACTTGCCAAGTTGGATTGTTCATTAACTAAACAATGAAAGCAACTGACACCATGAGAATGTGATGTAAGTGACTAATTAGTTAATGGTTACATTAGATGGTGATGGGTTCAGGGTTATTAAACAATTCACTTACCTCGGTATTACAGGTTGGAACCAATGAAGCCATTGATACATAATGGAAGAAAAAAAATTATGGTCAACAAAATCAACCCCTACAAATTTGAACAATATATGAATAAATAAAGCAATGGATGATAGAAACAATAGGACAAATATTAATATTTTAACACCCCCCTATTTTTCAACCACCCCGAAGCAATCAATAATCACAATGGGCACACTAAGATCGTTAGATATATGACTTACAAGGGAACAGAACTAACACAAAGCTCTGTATGTCTATGTTGGATAAAGAGATCGTATGAGCAAAACTAACACAAAGCTCTGTATTTATATGTTGGATAAAGAGCGACGTATGAGCAAAACTAACACAAAGCTCTGTATGTCTATGTTGGATAAAGAGCAACGTATGAGCAAAACTAACACAAAGCTCTGTATTTATATGTTGGATAAAGAGCGACGTATGAGCAAAACTAACACAAAGCTCTGTATGTCTATGTTGGATAAAGAGCGACGTATGAGCAAAACTAACACAAAGCTCTGTATGTCTATGTTGGATAAAGAGCGACGTATGAGCAAAACTAACACAAAGCTCTGTTTGTCTATGTTGGATAAAGAGGGGCTTATCCTTTATAAATAAGATCTTTTTATATATGTATTTTTTTTTAAATCTTTTACTGAGCGATTCATTTTACATGATAACCAATAAGCATACCAGTTGACTCAAACTGACGTGCAGAGTATTACAGTATGAGGTGTTATACGATCATTGCCTGATACATTCATATCATATTTTTTTAAATCACACACACACACATATCAGTTGAGGCCCTGTGCGCAGATTAAAGTGTTGGGCCCTTTAGATATATATATATATATATATATATATATATATATATATATATATATAGAGAGAGAGAGAGAGAGAGAGAGAGAGACATATCAAAGGATTTAAAATTGATCTTTGTGGAGCCCCATCTAGGATTGACTGATTGGTACAATAGTGTTATTCATTTTTTTTTTTTTGCTAATTAAGACATGCATTAAATTGTTTGCACACACTTTTACCTCAGAGAATCAGGCGGGTTTTTCATTTCACTATTTTAAATATGGTTTCTTTAATTATTATGAATGTTTCAAAATTTATTTGGCGAAATTGGTGGCCGAAAAGAGTTGAATTTCAAACATCATATTTTGGCTTACTTTTCAGTGCATCATAATAATAAAAAATTCACATGATTCTCTCTACATTTTGGACTTATATGTATTAAATAATTGTCAGATATTATTGTTATTGAAAAACTTTGCAATATTTTTCAGACGGTTTTTTTTAATGGTGGCCGTATTCATGACAACTAGATGATAAAATGTAAAATCGAATTCTTCGATGTCCATCATACATAAGATATATAAATTTGAACTGTTTTTGGCTTAGAATTGATTTGTATAATAAAGCACCCATACAACTTTCATTAATTCAAAGTAAGAGTGTTCAGTAACTGTGTTTAGTAGCAGTGTTTAGTAACAGTGTATAGTAACAGTGTATAGTAACAGTGTTTAGTAACAGTGTTCAGTAAGAGTGTTCAGTATCAGTGTCTAGTAACAGTGTTAAGTAACAGTGTTTGGTAATTGTGTTTAGGGGCCGTCCATAAAGTACGTCACGCTCCAAGGGGGGGAGGGGGTATAAGAAAGTGTGACACTTTGTGACAGGGGGGGGGGGTCAGGCCAAGTGTGACGTCACATTTTTAAAATATATTTTTAATTTTCTTTCTAATTTAAATTTTTATTTTTTTAGTAAAACTTAACAGTTTTAAAAATAATTTTTAAAAAATTTTGTGAAACACTTGAATTAGTTTTATGTCAAAATAGCATGAAACGCATATATTTTCAATGTGTTGTTCACAATTCCTCATGCTAGTTAGGAGCGCTAATATACTGTTGCGAAGCTTTGTTTTATGTGAAGCCTTACCGGAGGTGTTATTATTTCTTTGTTGTCTGCTGCATTATTATATTACTGATCAAGAAATTTGTAAATTTGTATTATAATACAAAAAAAGTAATTGAAGGTGCAATCCATAACTTCGTTAAAATAATCTTGATGCCTTATTCCTTGCAACCAGTGCAACAAGGAAGAAATGCTTATAATCGCGTGGAACGTCGAATGGCTCCATTTAGCAGAGAACTGTCTGGCGTCATATTGCCAGCCCCGTAGCGTGAAAATTCTACAGCAGGGGTCAGGCAATAGTGGGGGGGGGGGCAATTAATACATTTTACAAAGTGGAACAAATAAGCAAAGGGTGCCAGACAAAACGCAGAGGGGCCCAGCCCTACTGCTGTCCCCCCCCCGCACGCTACGGGTCTGCATATTGCCAAATTAACATCATGGCAGTCATTTTGATTCGCAGGGCAGAACAATAAATGAGGATTTGGAAAGAACAAACTTCAAGTTTGCAGGTGAAACGTTAGATGAAATATTGGTCGCATGTGATTGTTGACCAATTTCCAATTGTTGCAAAATATTTCAACCCTGAGAAATCTGAATTGGATGCAGCTGAACTAAGGCTAAGGAATGGTTTGACCATCATGTTCGCACCAGCCAATACTTCACTCAAATTTTGAAATGTCAGGACATAAAATGTTGCGACAAAGTACGGAACTCATTTTTCAACGTTTTACCTTCGAGATTATTTCCTCCTCCAAATCCAATCCCAATCAGCCAAACAACTGATGGACTCAGATCTTCAGAAAGAGCAGATGCAGATGCTCATAAATTTCCTTCAGTGTTCGCGGCACAAACTTTGAAATTTGATGACATTATGCCAAAATCAACAGGAGTTTTTAAAGTGCAACCATATGCTCTTTATTGTCCATCTTTGCAGACCAGCTTACATGATCGAATTTGCAAAGTGTGTCACTTATACTTTGCCTCACAAAAACAATGTTGAAGAAACATAGAGAATAACACAGAGCTCGGGCGCAGGAGAATGTAAAAAAGTAAAGTTCCCTTAGCCCTAAAGGGCCATCGGGGCAGATGAAGTGTAGCAATCCTCTGTTTCTATAACCTAGGCATATGAATGGATTGTGTGGTTTGCACAACGCCCAGCCGCCTTTACTCCCCAACGTAAAGTCAGGTACCCATTTAAAGCTGGGTGGACTTGGGGACTTTCACCAGGACCTGAAAAAAGTCCTAAGGTTCTCACTGAGATTCGAACCCGGGACCCTCCGGTCGACAGTCAAGCACTCTACACCACTCGACCACCCGTCTCCTAGGAGAATGTGCCAACCCCAAATTTTCCCGAATCAACTCAAATAAAACGCATACGTTCTTTGAGAATCGCTGCTAGAAGGCAAAGAGAACTCATGGCAATTATTGGCAGAATGGAAAATGCACTTTCAGAGGATGTTGAGTAGCTAGATGAGGATGAAGTTGATCTGTTTGCAACCAATGCTCCCTCTAAGGTGTGGTATGAAGTGAGCAAAAAATTTGTCTCCGAGCGACATTTTGTTTGAGGCCAAAATTTGTGAGCGATTTAAGCGATGTCGTCCGTCGGAGTGAGCGATCGTACGTGTAGTATGAGCGACGCTCTGAATTCGTATAAGCGATCGCTCACGCGCTCAGCTTAGAGGGAACATTGTTTGCAACTATCCTTCCAGGAAACGATGATGGGGAAAGACTTATGTCAGTCCTAACTATGGATGAACACTTCACTTCACCATGGATGGATGATGTCTAATGAATATTTTTTAATTAAACATAATTCACAGGCCCGCTATAAACATATTCAATATAGCACCAGAGCTGCTCACATAATTTGTCAATCTAGTCCTTTTTTAGTCGCATTGTTTTGTTTCCCTTGTTATTATTTGACCACTGGTTGAGGTCAAGTTTCGCTAATCTACTTCTTATTCTGTGTCAATAGAATGCATAATTGGAAGGTTATCTCAAAGTTGACCTCATCCATTGTAAGTGAATAGGTAGCAGATAAATGGTGTTTATTTGTCAAGTCTAATTTTTGCAATTTTTTTTTCAAATTAAATTGATTGAGTTAGTGTTTCAAAGAATAACTGAGACAACTGTTGACAATTATCATTCTACTATTAAATTTATTTAATAATCTGATAGTTCTTTTAATACTTATATTTTAAAGAAGTTTAATAGTGAAGTACGATTTAAGTTTTCGATTAAATTTTAATTAGTTGTTAATTAAATTTTTTTTTCGAAAGTGTGACGTACTTTAGGGGGGGGGGGTCCCGAGATTTGTGACACTTTGTGACAGGGGGGAGGGGTGGGTCAAAAATCGTCAAAAATAGCGTGACGTACTTTATGGACGGCCCCTTAGTAACAGTGTTAAGTAACAGTGTTTAGTAACAGTGTTCAGTAACAGTGTTCAGTGACAGTGTTTGGTAATTGTGTTTAGTAACAGTATTAAGTAACAGTGTTAAGTAACAGTGTTTGGTAATTGTGTTTAGTAACAGTGTTTAGTAACAGTGTTTAGTAACAGTATTAAGTAACAGTGTTTAGTAACAGTGTTTAGTAAGAGTTTCAGTAACAGTGTTCAGTAACAGTGTTTAATAAGAGTGTTTAGTAAGAGTGTTTAGTAACAGTATTAAGTAACAGTGTTTAGTAACAGTGTTTAGTAAGAGTTTCAGTAACAGTGTTTAGTAACAGTGTTTAGTAACAGTGTTTAGTAACAGTGTTTAGTAAGAGTGTTTAGTAAGAGTGTTCAGTAACAGTGTTCAGTAACAGTGTTTAGTAACAGTGTTTAGTAACAGTGTTTAGTAACCGTGTTCAGTAACAGTGTTCAGTAACAGTGTTCAGTAACAGTGTTCAGTAACAGTGTTTAATAAGAGTGTTCAGTAACAGTGTTCAGTAACAGTGTTACGGTCTATATTACTTTCTAGTTAGTGCCAATGGAACCACCAGTACTCCGTCTGAGCATAAGTACCTGTATCCCTGATGTAGAAAGAAGAGGCGTCATGTACAACTTTATCTGCCAACTATGGATCTGACTGTATGTGAAATTAGTTAAATGTAGTGTCTTTACAAAGTTTTTATTTTATTTACAGTGATCAAGAATCTACGAACAAATCTTTCTCACTGTAAAAAAGAAAAACTTTATAAGTTAGAAACATTTTTGTTTTTCCTCAGTAGGCCTATGCAGTAAAAAAATGTTTCGGATTTAGAGAGAAATACAACGACCCGGCAGGCTCTTTCTAATCAATTACTTTCTGTGTTTATATTATGACAAGGAATTCGACCAACATTTAATTCTACAGTTTGAACTGATATTACATAGCGGCGAATTTCAGCCAATCAGTGTCATTTAAAATACCAGACGACATCATTTAAAATACCAGACGACATCATTTAAAATTTCAGGCTAACCACTGTGAATTGATAGCTTACTAAATCATTTGATGGTACCGGGTATTAAATTACACACTTTTCCCGAAAATAAAATTTTAAAATCGAAAAACTTTAATTTTGGAGGATGGTCTCGATTTGAAAACCTAATTTGACATGTTAAATGTACAATTATGTCTGTAATAACTGTGGATTGAAGAGGAGTTGAACGAGTCTTTATTACGTGTAATTGCGGCAGAAAATAACAGTTAATAAGTTAATCTTTTTCATTTAAGTATTCTTTTAAATTATAAAAATTGAAGACGTTTTCTTCAAGATTTTTTTATTTCTTCTTTTTTGAAATGCAGTTTAAATTTTGCGATTCTTTTGCCATAGGCGTATAACTTAGGTAAATAAAACGTGAATGGAAGTTACTGATGTCTAGGATTAAAAAATGTAAGAAAACATGTTGAACAGGAAGTGCCAAATAGTATGGCTCAATGAGGTGTAATGTAAATATTAATATACGTCATTATATATAAATGTGTAAATTAAAAAAATTAAAATGTCGTTATGTAAGCAAAGGTTAATTTGAAACTAAGAAAACTTAGTAAAATATAAATTTCTGATTTATCTTTTATTGTTTGATGAGATCTCTAAGATTACGTCCTTAAAAAACTTAAAAAAGACAACCCCCTCAACGAAAAAATAAAATTCAAAAGACTGATACAGACCATTTGGGGGGGGGGGCATATGGAGATTTATAAGACTGTCAATGACCATTATTTCATATTGCTAGATACATAAGTCTGACAGAGATCAATACTTCATATAGCCAGAAACATAATAATACCAAATACTATTATAACATATTGGCAGACACATAAGATTACCAGTTAAAATTGTAACATATTGCCAGATACTTAAGACTACCTAATACCATTTTTACATATTATCAGATACATAGGACTGACATATACTATTGTTACATATAGTCAGATACTTAGGACGACCTAATACCATTGTTACATGTTGCCAGATACATTGGACTGACAGCTACCAACTTCTCACTTCCCTTAACAATTTATTTTTTTACAAACGATGTTAGTTTTCTTTTGCAAGCTGAGTGTATTCTTTGACCTTAGGGCATTAACAGGATTTGAACTCGATACCTACAATATTGCAATCGCGCTGCTTGTTGTTGTTCGTACTTCGAGAGTTATTTCTGAGAAAGGTAAAGATATTATTTGTTTGTTTACATTTTACAGTAAAAAAAAATAACGGCTTGGGAGAACCGTAGGAAAATAAATATGTATAACTGTCATAAATTAATGCCATTTAAATAGAGATTACGTTACAATTTTATTCTACTACCAATCAATAGTAGTAGCTAATACACATGCCTACAATCAATAATACTAGCTAATACACTTCCCTACACTACTACGAATATTCTTTAATCAATAGTAACGGTATATAATAGATTTGAACAATGGAGTGCAAGTTTTATAAACCGCGGGCCACAATGGGTCCATGGAAAATTATCATGAACCAATATTTATTGAATGTTTACTTCATGTATGAGAACGAGCAATAGATAGCTGAGCGCGGGTCGAATCAAACAGTCTGACGGGTCGTACATGAACCGTAGATCAAGGTCAGAACAACCAGTAGTACTTCAATTGTACTAGTGTGCAGAGCCGGCCTAAAGAGGTCCAGGGACTGATATGGAACAATTTAAGATTCACCTAAGGAGACATTCTATGAAAAATACAAGACTATCTGATAGTATATCAGGATCAAAGAATAAAATTACACAGAAATACAAGACTAGCTGATAGTATATCAGGGTCAAAGAATAGAATTATACAGAAGTACAAGACTAGCTGATAGTATATCAGGATCAAAGAATAAAATTATAAATTATACAGAAAGTGTGTGTGAAGTCCCTGAAAGGATAAGATGAAATCTCTTAGATCCTATAAACCACTAATGGGACGATTTTTGCAGTGTCCTTCTTTCATCCCCACCATAGTCAATAGTGCAATGGCCATGGAGGCACCACGGGAGATATAGCGGGGACGTAAGCCATGACCTGAAAATATCCTATGGTCCTCACCGGAGATCGAACCAGATACCTTTAGGTCGACAGTCGAGCGCTTTACCACACGTCCCATATACAGAAAGCGTATCGCTATTTAAAAATTTCTCAACCAATGATATAAAAAATGCCGCCATCTGTGTTCTTTTCCTTTTTTTATAGTGTACAGATAAATATTGATACACAATAGAATAATACACAAACACTGTTTATATTCAGTGTCAGGGATGGCTAATACGTGGCACGATAATAGAAAAAATTAATAAAATAAAAACTAATTTTAAAATACACCAAAAAAAAAACATAATGTACTGGCTCACGCAAATAAAAAAAAAATTTTAATTCGCATTTTTTTTTGGCATGCGAAAATTTTTTTTATCCTTTTTGCCATCCCTGGAGTATAGGCTATTATACCTGCAATATTTCCAATACATGATGGGCTCTGTCGGGAGTAATGAGATATCTCTATTGTTGCCAACAGTAATACAGTGGGATTATGTTACCCAATACCCAATCAAATAAAGATTTTATCCAATAGTGGGTATTAAGCAACAATATATTAGTTCCGTTGTAGTTCCGTTGTTGATTATATTACCTTATTTGCTATTTACCATTTGTTGTTTACCAAACGAGAAAAAAGTATATAAAGAAAATCAATTTTAAGAGATTGCTATAAAAATTTTTAAAAAAAAAGAAAGAGATGCCAACTATACGTGAACAACTTATTGCCTAGCGAAATAAACAACACATCATATCATGGCTTATTGTTCTGCATTTGGGACTAGAGTTATGAAGTCTGCAACTTCTGCAAGTAGTGACGTTCTTATGTCTTTGTTTGGGGCTCTAGTGTGTAACTCATTGTCCCTGTCTATACGATGTCGCAATTCAATGCTATGTCTTAAATGTAGGGATTTGATAACTCAAGCAACGAACATCGTTAGAATGTAAGGACAGCGAAAATTTTAAAACATCAATAAATAAAGTTGTCTCAATTGAGTATAGGAATTCGATATAATGACTGGTAATCAAGGAAGTCCTCTGACACATACTTCATTCGTTCATTTACAGACTTTTGTTACGGCATTTTACTCAGTACGTTGACAGTTTTCTTTTCATGTCATCAAATGAAATAGAATGATATAGCTTTGTAAAGCTTTGTAATGTAAAATATTAGAATAGTTGTAGGCCTACTGTAATAACCGAAATATTTAACCGGAATATTCCAATATTAGTACAGTATTAACCGAAATATCACAATATTAAAACTGTAATAACCGAAATATTACACATTTAGTACTGTAAAAACCGAAATATTACAATATTACGACTGTAATAACCAAAATATTACAATATTAGCTCTGTAATAACCGAAATTAGTAGTGTAATAACCAAAATATTACAATATTAGTAGTGTGATAACCGAAATATTACAATATTAGTTCTGTAATAACCGTTGTGGTTCTTAAAACTTTTTTATATATCTTGCTTTACAGTGTCGTTACAGTTTGTTGTTTTATTTAGATATCAGGCCACAGAGTCTACTTTAAGTTGTTGTATTTAGATATCAGACCACAGAGCCTCCTTTAAGTTGTTGTATTTAGATATCAGTCCACATTTAAGTTGTTGTATTTAGATATCAGGCCACAGAGTCTACTTTAAGTTGTTGTATTTAGATATCAGGCCACAGAGTCTACTTTAAGTTGTTGTATTTAGATATCAGGCCACAGAGTCTACTTTAAGGTGTTATATATATTTAGATATCAGTCCACAGAGTTTACTTTAAGTTGTTGTATTTAGATTTCAGGCCACATTTAAGTTGTTGTATTTAGATATCAGGCCACAGAGTCTACTTTAAGTTGTTGTATTTAGATATTAGGCCACATTTAAGTTGTTGTATTTAGATATCAGGCCACAGAGTCTACTTTAAGTTGTTGTATTTAGATATTAGGCCACATTTAAGTTGTTGTATTTAGATATCAGGCCACATTTAAGTTGTTGTATTTAGATATCAGTCCAAAGAGTCTACTTTAAGTTGTTGTATTTAGATATCAGGCCACAGAGTCTACTTTAAGTTGTTGTATTTAGATATCAGTCCACAGAGTCTACTTTAAGGTGTTATATATGTTTAGATATCAGTCCACAGAGTTTACTTTAAGTTGTTGTATTTAGATTTCAGGCCACATTTAAGTTGTTGTATTTAGATATCAGGCCACAGAGTCTACTTTAAGTTGTTGTATTTAGATATTAGGCCACATTTAAGTTGTTGTATTTAGATATCAGGCCACAGAGTCTACTTTAAGTTGTTGTATTTAGATATTAGGCCACATTTAAGTTGTTGTATTTAGATATCAGGCCACATTTAAGTTGTTGTATTTAGATATCAGTCCAAAGAGTCTACTTTAAGTTGTTGTATTTAGATATCAGGCCACATTTAAGTTGTTGTATTTAGATATCAGGCCACAGAGTCTACTTTAAGTTGTTGTATTTAGATATCAGGCCACATTTAAGTTGTTGTATTTAGATATCAGGCCACATTTAAGTTGTTGTATTTAGATATCAGGCCACAGAGTCTACTTTAAGTTGTTATATTTAGATATCAGTCCACAGAGTCTACTTTAAGTTGTTATATTTAGATATCAGGCCACATTTAAGTTGTTGTATTTAGATATCAGGCCACATTTAAGTTGTTGTATTTAGATATCAGTCCACAGAGTCTACTTTAAGTTGTTGCATTTTTCGTTTGTTTGTTGTAGTTTTGTTGTTGGTTTATTTTTACTTCTTTCTTGACAGTTTTCTAAAGATATGCACCGGCGGTCTTTTGACAAAACTATAAAAAAATATGTGGAACATTCGACTCTTATTGTGGAAGATGTTCGAGGTCAGTTAGATTCTAGGGCGAAGGTGTACGAAATTTCTGAACCGCGGGTTACAAAAGGCTCTTAAATTGTACAGAAGTGCCGAAACAAGAGCAGATAGATACGGACATGTATTTTAGTATACGAGCAGTATTCTACCAGATAGATACGAGCAGTATTTTACCAGATAGATGTGAGCAGTATTTTATCAGATAGATACGGGCAGTATTTTATCAGATAGATACGGGCAGTATTTTACCACATAGATACGGGCAGTATTTTACCAGATAGATACAGGCAGTATTTTACCAGATATACAGGCAGTATTTTACAAAAATAGATACAGGCACTATTTTACCATATAGATACCGGCAGTATTTTACCATATATACAGGCAGTATTTTACCGATAGATACGGCCAGTATTTTAACCATGCCTGGTCTTGGGTCTTGAAGACTGTGAGAATTAAATTTGAGAAATAGGCTATCACTTGGGCTTTTTTCTTCTTTCGATGGTCACACAAAACACTATATACATTTATACATACATATATATTTATACATACATATATATTTATACATACATATATATTTATACATACATATATATTTATAGTAAGATTTCTATTCCGGGATGGCGGGATACCTACCGAATATTAATTCATCAAACACTTATCGGGAAAATATCTAATTCCAGGACATCCCAGGATCACGAGATATAGTTAGAATTCAAAATGTAAGAAATTAAAATATCTTTTTTTTATTTCATATTATTTTTTATTTCTTTGACAAATGTGACTAGTCTTTTGTAGGAGGGCTTTTATTTACTATTTCATGTGTATTTATATGTAGCATTGAAAAAAAATAGTCATCCATTTCATCCATTTACGGGATTTTATTGTACGCTGTGATGTATCCTTTGCTTTGCAGATGTTTAGAGAATATTTAGGCCCTGTATTTTTTTTTATGGAACTAAAATAAATATATGGCTACAATAAGAATTCATCATAGCAGAAAGAAAATACATATAAATAGACCTACAAAATACAATGAAGATTATTCTCTAAAAACTAACCTTAGTGCAGGTGTGTCGGGTTGTCGTTTTCGGCTGTCATTTTTAATTAGTGATAGACTACCAAAGAAAAATTATTCTTAGTCATAGTCTTTGGTACTTCTGTGAAATAAAAAACATTCGAACGCATTTCAGCTGGTTTAAAAATTGGTTATTACAACCCAGGCCGTAGCGTGCGGAAGGGGGGGGGCTCCCCCCCCCCGCGTTTTGTCTGGCCCCCCTCTGCTTGTTTGCTCTACTTAGTAGCATTTATTTCCTACCCCCCCCCCATCTGCTATTGCCTGGCCCCTGCTGTAGAATTTTCACTTTACGGGGGGGCTGTTACATATGTTGTTATTGGTTAAAATCGGAAAGAGTCATTCCCAGACGTATATTGTGAAATGACAATCAATACTATCATTTTTGAACGTTTATAGAGGTAAAGTATCAATAATATTTAACAAAGTAATAATTTGTCGCTAAAATGATAAATTACCAAATTATTTATGAAAAAAAAATCCGTGACTGTGTGAAACTTTGCTTGTATTATCTTCAAAAAAAACATTTATTTTACACCAAAACATAACTTTGTTATTACACTTTTATCTTTACAACTCTTTTTATTATTTAAATAAAACCATAATAAAAATAAACTTTTTTTCTTTAAAAAATAAAACTGTCGTATCGTAAGTATGTGTGAAGATTTACGTTTTGGCATTCACTACCCGCTGATAACAAATTAGTTACCAGACAGACAATTTGATATATGAAAGGAATGCAAAAGTCAGGAGATTTATCATGTTGTATGTGTCTAGACAATTGGAAAAAAATATTCATGTATGTATGTCTTTTAACCAATCAATGTGTTTACATAAACTAAATCGAAAGTTTAGAGAATATCGCATTTAACTTTGTTGGCAAATTTATTTTACTTCTTATGCAATGAGGACAAAATAGCTCAGAAAATATTGAAAAAACCAAAACTCTTTTTGTATTGATCGACAGGGTGACAATAATTAAATATGACCTCATCAACAGATATAACAAGTGGAAACAAATCTTTTTTGACCTTACATACAGACAAGAAAACTATTAAAATTATACAGTCTATTGATAAATGATTTTTTTTCTGTGGATATGTTTTGGTCATTCAGCAACAAAAAACGATGACGTCTTCTACAAGCATAAGATCTCCTCTGCAGATGTTCTGAAGTAGACTCTAAGCAGTTGGGGTGACCTTCTCATCCGAGGTCTGACATGACCTTTTCATCCAATCAGCGAGACGCCTTTGATTTCATATAAGTATTTGTTGCAGAAATCGCATTACTGGAGAAGGTGTGAAAATGTTAACAATCTATCCAGGATTTGATTGAGACGGCACACAAGTGTCCGCTACAGACAAAGTGAGATCAATTCAAGAAAACACTCGGTGGAAGCCATAGACACCATAAACATTTTATGTGGGTTCTTGTCTTTACGGTTGTTTAGTTACTGGGGGCATCACTTGTGGGTCATTAACATGAGTTTTTGTATTTATCCGGGGAAATCCTTTTAGAACTAATGATTGTGTCAAGTAACAGCCAATTAGATAAACGACTTTGGGTAGGTGTGATTTTCTCCTGAGCTAGAAATATTAGTATTGATTTCTGTGTTATTATCTATCGAGTCAAGTTGTCCAGGATTGACTTTTCATATCTACTGCGACTTAGTAATAGCTTAACAAAATGAATGAAAGCAATAATGAAAAAATAAACGTTGCGTTCGAGAGAGATGGTGTGTTTTGAAGTGGCCAAACATGACATGCGCACTGGTCATCGCAGGAAAGAACCAATGGGAAAACATCATGATCTTAAGAAGTCAGAACCAATGTTTGGTATTATACTAACTGTGAAAATGACTTGAGATCTCAACTAGCTACTGTCTCACAAATTTGTTTATTTTATGTTTTTACAAAGTTAAACGGTAAGAAAGAAAATTTTTAAAATATATAGAAGTTTTATTGAAAGTAAAATAGGTGCATATTATAAAAGGTTTTTGTTTTAACTATCTGCCTATTAGAATTTTACATTTTAAAAACTTTTATATTTAGTGTAATTGGCATCACTTTTTTTTTCTTTTTTTAAGTAGGGTAATTCATTTTAAAAATAATGCTGAATTTTATTTTAAAATATAATCAAACGAACGCTGTGACATTATCATATGTAAATGTGTTGTGATCTATTTTTTTATTTTTATTTTGGAAATAAAATAATAATTCGTGTACTTCGTATGGTTGTCTTTCTAATGTCGGCAGAGAAAGAACTTTTCCAATTACTGTAAAATTAAACTTTTGTAAATTAATTTCAATTTTTTTTTATAATTTAGAAAACAAAAACAAGACATTGTTATAGGTTTCGTTAATTCATTATTTTCACTTAGCCAGACTTTTGGCCCAGTCCGGTACATTTTAATTTTTCTTTTAGGCTATCTTAGAACCTCTTTTTTTAGGGGCGGGGAATGTATTTCCGACATTATCCTAAGTATTTCCGACACTATCCTAAGTATTTCCGACATTATCCTAAGTATATCCGACACCACTCTAAGTATTTCCGACATTATCCTAAGTATTTGGCATCTATCGGAGGTTACAGTTTGTAACCATCCAACCATTTTGAAATATAACATATGAAATATAAGTTAATCTATTGTTTATGCGTTTAGTTTAGTTTTTGTTAATGTTTTTTTTTCTATGTAGGCACTGACACTATGACCAATACTAGTGACAGCTATGTGACATACTTTGGTAAGTAGATGAACTTGCAACTTACTTATTTCTTTTGTATTTAATTAGGTACTCTCAGGACTCTCATCCTACAGTATTAAAATGATATCATTTGAAAGCTTACTTCCTTTATTATATGATATTGTTAATGATATAATGTAGGCCTATATATAACGCTTTTGATTGAAACATAAGTGAATTCGTAAGTATAAGAGAGAAATTTACCTTGTACGTTAAAAACGTAGCTCGCATTTCTACGCCGATCTAATCAATATAATATTAGACTCATTGAATGCAGATATAAATAACTTACAATGTCACACCAGTCGTTTTATTAAAGAAATGAATATTCGCAGAAAATCTGATTTTTCATTTAGTATTCGCGCAGTACGACTTTTCGACTAAAGCGTCTTTGTAACCTCTTGTATACGACATGTATTCATCGTATAGTCTAGGGCAGCCCATGGGCAAACCACGGGCCTCCAGGCTGTCTAATCCGGCCGTCTCAGAGAGAAGTACACCTCTAGCATTTTATTTTTGACGTTTACATTGATTTAAATGACTTCCTGTCCACACTCCATACATCTGATCTTGGTCCGGCCCTCTGGCCAAATTTACGAGCAGAATGTGGCCCGCGACTTTAAAAAAATTGCCCACCCACCCCCTGCACTAAGAGATATTATGGTTCAAAGTTGGGAAACCGCAAATGGTTTCAAATATTATCAACTCTCATAACTTTATTAAATAATAATATATGCTGATAAATAGGCTATGATTAGTTTTTTTTTTTTTTTTTTTTTGTTGTTTTTCTTTAAATAAAAACAAACTATACTGCCAGTCAGAGAAATCGGTTTAGAGTACCTAATATTTATACAACTTTATACACATGATATTTAGTGTTTCAACAGAAATGTATTGGCACTTTTGGAATTTTGCCATAAAACTGGTCGAAGACATTTTGAAGGCGATTTCCGATAACATTTTGTATTCCCTTTTTAAAAAAAAAATTGTTAACTGTGTATATAACTTACTCGAATTATCTGTTGTTGTTTTTTTCGATTTTTAAAGACTAGGTGGACAAAAGTAACTAAATAATAAAATAAAATGACTCATTGCCGACTCATTGGGAGAGCACAAAACTAAGTGACCATTTCCCCGTAACTATTAGTATTATCATAGTGTCAGTAGTTAGGCACTGGTGTAATGACTCTTTTGTGATTCCCTTGATGGACTCTAAAATTGCCGCCTTTCTTTTTCGAAATTCGAGTGCCTTTATAACCGAACTAACTAAATTAAAATACCTCAAAATACCAGTCTGCAGCACGCGCTTCCAGATGTTAAATTGTTACCTAAAAGTATAGCAGTATATAACGTTTGTTTCAGGACTCAGCAAATGACGCTCGCCATAGACATGCATATAGCCAACGGCTAAAAAATTTGAGAAATCGAGTTTGTGAGGCTTACAAACAAATGGTTTAAAACTTGAACAATTTCAGCATACAACGGAATAAATTGTAATTCTGAGGAATCATTGCATGGTAAATGATGGGCATAGTAGGCGGCAAAAAAAAATGTAAAATCTAGTTTCGTAAGATCTCGCAAGATCCATCCATCTTAAAGTTTTATAAAAGATTCTTATGTTTTTTGTTTTCAACACTGTTTGTGAAGTCTCTCGTAGATCCTATAAACCACTAATGGGGCGGTTTTCGCGATGCCCTTCTATCATGCCGATCGTACTATGACCATGGAGGCACGGGACAGATATAGCGGCCATTTTAAACTATGACTTGAAATATCCATAGTTCCTCACCGGATATCTAAGCAGAGACGTTTTGGTAGACAGTCAAGCACTTTGCGGCTCGACCATCCATCCATTTATTTAAACACGGTAGATACATCCGTTTCAACTGTAATAGTTTATTAAAGAGTAATAGTTGTACATCAGGTGACAGAGTAATAGTTGTGCATCAGGTGACATAGTAATAGTTGTACATCAGGTGACAGAGTAATAATTGTACATCAGGTGACATAGTAATAGTTGTACATCAGGTGACAGAGTAATAGTTGTGCATCAGGTGACAGAGTAATAGTTGTGCATCAGGTGACAGAGTAATAGTTGTACATCAAGTGGTAGAGTAATAGTTGTACATCAGGTGGCATAGTAATGGTTGTACATCAGGTGACAGAGTAATAGTTGTACATCAGTTGGCAGAGTAATAGTTGTACATCAGGTGACGGAGTAATAGTTGTACATCAGGTGACAGAGTAATAGTTGTACACCAGGTGGCAGAGTAATAGTTGTGCATCAGGTGACAGAGTAATAGTTGTGTATCAGGTGACAGAATAATAGTTGTACATCAGGTGCCAGAGTAATAATTGAACATCAGGTGGCATAGTATTACTTGTACATCAGGTGACAGAGTAATAGTTGTACATCAGGTGGCATAGTATTAGTTGTACATCAGGTGGCATAGTAATATTTGTACATCAGGTGACAGAGTAATAGTTGTACATCAGGTGACAGAGTAATAGTTGTACATCAGGTGACATAGTAATAGTTGTACATCAGGTGACAGAGTAATAGTTGTACATCAGGCGACAGGGTAATAGTTGTACATCAGGTGACAGAGTAATAGTTGTACATCAGGTGAGAGAGTAATAGTTGTACATCAGTTGATAGAGTAATAGTTGTACATCAGGTGACATAGTAATAGTTGTACATCAGGTGGCAGAGTAATAGTTGTACATCAGGTGTCAGATTAATAGTTGTACATAAGGTGGGAGAGTAATAGTTGTACATCAGGTGTCAGATTAATAGTTGTACATCAGGTGACAGAGTAATAGTTGTGCATCAGGTGACAGAGTAATAGTTGTACATAAGGTGGTAGAGTAATAGTTGTACATCAGGTGACAGAGTAGTAGCTGTACACAAATGATACCCCCTCCATTGTATACAATTTACAAAGGGGAAACTATTAGACGATGATTGAACGAATAGAAAAATGAAAAAAAATTAACACAAATTAAGTTCGTATTATTAAGTATCGTTGCAGGTGTCACCCTTTTACCCCCCCCCCCCAAACCCCATTTTCCTCCAGTGGTGGAAGATTATCGCTTTAACTGTGTTCGATATAAGCCGATTCTTTCCTCTAGCAAAAAAAAAGTCAAATAGTTGAGTTGTTTAAGGGATTCACTTATAGATCCATCTATTTCATATGATTTTTTTCTTTGGATCATGATATGGAATTCAAATGATTGATCTCATATTCTGGGGTAGTTAAGCCCGGTAGATGCCAACCTTTAAGTTGGCAGTCACTGATGTACCCAGGTACTAAAATAAATGCCGGGTAGTGGCCGGTGACCAAATTTCTCTGAAAACATTTTTTATTGTTTGTTTTGTGTGTGGGGGGGGGAATTCATTAATTTATGTCATTTATGAAGGGAATAATGTTTCGAAGCCTGAACGATTTGGATTTCAACCCATATCATTCGAGCTAGGTTCGTATTCTGAGGTATCATGGCAATAAACACCTAAAATGCCGCACCCCTTCGGCTAGAGATAAAGTATCCCCCCCCCCCAACCCTTGTGCATGTACAACACTATTGGGAGGTAATATTGTCTAGCTGTCCGCTCAACAACATATATGAATTATTTCCCTTTGAATGGAAATTACCAATTGTTCTTTTGTATCACAATGAATGATAATAAAACAGTTGAATATTTAATGTCTTCTTTTTATCTAAACTAGCAATCGGACCGTTCTAATGTATACCCCTACATTTGGCAAACAGAGACAGGTTAATTGTAAAAAGCTGGGTTTATTAAATGCCATATTAATAAAAACAACGCATTATTGCAAGAAATATTTTTTTTTTCTTTCGCTTAATGAAATATGGATTTTTTCTTTTGTTTATAATAGATGATAGGTCAAGAATTTCACAGTTAGTGGCGGGCTTAACGGAAGGCGGACTAAGTGCCTGCTCACCCATTCAAGGGCTCCGCCTTCTAAAAGGCCCCATTAAGGACTAATTTTACACCTGCAATTTAATTGTACTTGAATCTTTTATTTATAGGGCCAATTTTTCCTCTGCACCAGGGACCCCCCCCCCCAACCGAGGGAGTAATACGCTCCTGTTCACATTTTTTTTTGTCATAATTGCATAAAGATGACAGTTTAGTGCTTGTTTAAATATTATACTATGATATTGTTTTTTGGTATTTTTTTAACACTTTAATATTTATATATAAAAACAATTATTACAAAGGGTACAACACGTGACACAACTGTATTCATGTCTTCTTGTTTTATTCTTTACAGTCAATGGAATTACTAATGACGATATAGAAGACCATCAGATATTTGAAAGTAAGTTAACAAAGGAAGCGCTAAAATTTTCAACCCTCTTAATTTTGTCAAGTTAAAAAAACATTTTATCTTAAATAAACATGGAAGATAGTTGCATTTCAACTCAATTGAACTATTTTTAAGCTAAAATATACTGTATTTGCTCATTGCACTGTATGTGGCCATCACACTGTATGTGCCCATTGCACTGTATGTGGCCATCACACTGTATGTGCCCATTGCACTGTATGTGGCCATCACACTGTGTGTGCCCATTGCACTGTATGTGGCCATCACACTGTATTTTCTCATTGCACTGTATGTGGCCATCACACTGTATTTGCTCATTGCACTGTATGTGGCCATCACACTGTATTTGCTCATTGCACTGTATGTGGCCATCACACTGTATTTGCTCATTGCACTGTATGTGGCCATCACACTGTATTTGCTCATTGCATTGTATGTGGCCATCACACTGTATTTGTCATTGCACTATATGTGGCCATCGCACTGTATGTGCTCAATGCACTGTATGTGGCCATCGCACTGTATGTGCTCAATGCACTGCGATTACTATTGTTCGAATGTTCATGCATTTTTGTGAGCTAAAAGGTTTGGTCTTTTAAATGTTTTGGCCCCATTTGAATTATTTCTCTTTTATTTTTACTCTATTGACTGTCGACACCACTTTACAGACTTCTTTCACTCCATCCCAGTTGGTGGACTTTATGACGTGAATGTAGAACGTATATCCAATCCCAGTTGATGGACTTTATTACGTGAATGTAGAATGTATATGTATTTTTTTTTTTCATTTTATAGTTTTTTGTTGATTACAATCACTTGTCAACGATTGTCTGTCAATGCATGAAAAACTACATCTAAACTACTATGACTTGTATGTGTTCTATGCTGTCCAGTTACTACCACTGTGTATTATGTGTTCTACGAGGTCCAGTTATGGCCACTATGTTTTATTATGTCCAGTTACGGCCACTAAAGTCTGTGTGTTATGATGTCCAGTTATGACCACTTTCATCCAAATTTTTCATTTGTTCTGTCAGGTCGCAGTACGTCATTCAATTTCGACGTAACGACTTCCACAGTAACAACAACAACAACAGCAACAGAGACAACAACGCCTTGTAGCATGAGGGATATTAGCTGTGACGCGCTTCTCATTGGTGAGTAAACAGTTTAGGGTGAGAGTTTAATGTTAGACCTTATGGGAGTTCATTTAATACCAACTTATTCTGCAGTATATGGGAGTTCATTTAATACCAACTTATTCTGCAGTATATGGGAGTTCATTTAATACCAACTTATTCTGCAGTATATGGGAGCTTATTTTATACCAACTTATTCTGCAGTAAAAGGGAGCTCAATTTATACCAACCAACTTATTCTGCAGTACAACGGAACCTCATTTTATACCAACTTATTATATTTTCAACACCACCACACCCTCAAAAAAAAAACTCCATCAATATCTATAGTCTGATTTTGGACAGTGTCGGGTAGAAATATTTTCTTGACTGTATGTTGATTGCTATGATTTGTTTATTTATTTTTTTAAAGTTTGCAAAAAAAATGTACTGTCCAATGATGATGTTGGGCCACCACTCTGTACTGTTATAAAATGGTTTCAATTATTTTCATTTATTTTCTTTCTTTGATCACCAGCAGCCAACTATTTCACAGTGTACGGGACGTACATTGCCTATGCCGTAGGTATTCCTGGCAATCTGCTCACGTGTCTTATTTTGGCTAAGATGAGGCCATTTAATTCATCGATAATCTGGCTCATAGTCCTTACATTCGCAGGTGAGAGAGATCATGTTGACAGAATTATCAGATATGTTGATCAAATATAACAAAACATTGATATTTTTGTCAGATAATGTTGATAATAATGCCGAATAATGTTGATAATGATTGGCAAATTTAAGCAATATTATATTCTGTCTTCAGTTCTTCTAATACAATAGGTACCGTAGATAGATAGAAAGATAGATAGATAGATAGATAGATAGATAGATAGATAGATAGATAGATAGATAGACAGACAGACAGACAGACAGACAGACAGACGGACGGACGGACGGACGGACGGACGGACGGACAGACAGACAGACAGACAGACAGACAGACAGACAGACAGACAGACAGACAGATAGATAGATAGATAGATAGATAGATAGATAGATAGATAGATAGATAGATAGATAGATAGATAGATAGATAGATAGATAGATAGATAGATAGATAGATAGATAGATAGATAGATAGATAGATAGATAGATAGATAGATATCTGAATAGGTTCTAATATAATAAAAAATCATTCCTTAGACAATCGTTCAGGGGTTTTTTTTATTTACATTTATGCTTTTTAATTAAAAAAAAAACAATGTTGATATTAACTTTCCGCCTACATCCGGCATGGTTTAGAAAGTTGCGGAAAATAAAAGGTTATTGGGCGTCAACGAAAACATACAAAACTATTCTAAATATATTTACATTTAAATAACGTAAATATTAAATTGAAAGGACCTATGACTACATCCGTTATGCGAAAGGTTTAAAATCTTAGGCGGCCTTCAAAAGACACTTTCTTTTATGTCTCTTAATACATACATTACCGCGTGTCCAAAATTCAACCAAAAAAAACCCACTTATATATAGCAAATTGCCAGCATTGCAATCAAAATCAAAGGTGGTGATATTTTGTGTGCCATGTGTTCGCCACCACTGATATATATATATATATATATATATATATATATATATATATATATATATATATATATATATATATATATATATATATATATATGGTTGCCCTTATACATAGCTGGTTACATAGAGATTAAAATCTTTATACATACCAGCTGTACCCAGCGTTACCGTGGCTAAGCCCTATGTAATGTAATTTCGTCTTACATATGTCTGAAGTAAAGTGAAAGTAAGAATATTGCTTCCTGTTTTATTTATTAATGGCTACCTGCCTAAGCCTGATTCGATAATGTTGTTGTTGTTGTTTTAAATCTACAATTTTTTAATAGTTTCTGTAGTTTTAAATGTGAGAAATAAAGTCTAAAATATTAAAAAGGAAATACAATATCACATTCAAATTATTGTCGTTTCTCAATTCCGTTCATAACATGATATAAATCGACCCCATAGGGCTGTCCAATAATAACGCAACAAAATAGGGGGGAGGGGGGGTCAGAAAATTTTTGACAATTGTTGACAAGGGGTGGGGGGGAGGTCAAGAAAAGTTGACGTCAACAATGTTACTTTTTTTTTAATTTAATATAATTACTTAAATAAAGGAAAATTAAGCAGCGTTTGTAGTCCTGTGTTACACACTCACTTAACATTCAGTATTTTAATTAAACTAACTATATACTTTTTTTTTTTGGGGGGGGGGGGTAATCAAATGTTGACGTAATTTTATAGGGGGGGGGTCTCTGGAAGTTTGACAAGTTGTTGACAAGGGGGAGGGGGGAGGTAAAAATCGCCAAAAATTTGTTGACATAAATAATGGACAGCCCCATACAAATAAATGTACTTATTAATGATAATCTCGCAGTTGAACTTTGACCTATCACTATGCAAAGGTTACAGCTAGTATTTACCCTTCATTTATTTATCAAGTTATTCCCTATGTTTAAATATCATTTTCTTGATATCCTGACTAATGGATAGGAGATGCGTGCGGCTGCAAGGGTCTGCCCCCCCCACACACACAAACACACACAAAACTCATGGGGTTAACTAGTGTGACCTTTATTTAGTCGAAGTTAATAAAAAAATGTATCAAAATTTATCTGTTGTTATTTAAAGGAACAAATTTTATGAATCATCCTGCTCCAAAAGGTAGTCAGGATTTAAATATAATAAATGCAAACGGCGACATTTAAATTGTCAGGTTTACGTTGCAGATAGATCTGTCATAGGATAAGCCATCTCAGCATTTTTTGTTTACCTTGTGCTAAAATGACTTAACAGAGTGTCAGGGAGACGGAAAAGCGCCTTTTGTCAAAGATTATTGTGATTTAAAAGCAGCAGCCTTGAAAGTGGGTTTTTTCTAGGTCTCCATCAGCCTTGAAAGTGGGTTTTTCTATGTCTCCATCAGCCTTGAAAGTGGGTTTTTCTATGTCTCCATCAGCCTTGAAAGTGGGTTTTTTCTAGGTCTCCATCAGCCTTGAAAGTGGGTTTTTCTAGGTCTTAATCAGGGGCTAGGCGTGAGTGTTGCCGGTCATAGTCATATATATAGAGAGAGAATGTGCTATATAATGTTACTGTGTCTATTGAATATAGTTCGCATAATCATTCATAATAAAATGACTACAAGTTTAAATATATCCATATAACATTCAACTATATATAAACCGTGTATGTTGTTAGTCTAATAATTAATACAAATATATAATTCTATGTTCGTTTTTGCTTTGTATATAGCATAAAAACATCGATAATTTTTCTCTAAGTGTTATGAGCTTTACTCGCGCCGGGGCACAATACATTTTCAATACCTTTTTATCGCCCCTCCCCCATACGAAAACTATATAATATTATATGTAAAATATACCGTTTGGCGCCCCTTTGTGAGTAGCGCCCGGGGCATGATGCCCCCCTTGCCCAGCCCTCGCTACGCCTCTGATGACCGGCAACACTCACTCCTAGTCCCTGACTCTCTATAATATACCTTTAACTAGTGATCCCCCCTCCCCAATGTATCTTTGCCTAGTGACCCTAAAAACATAAGAACTGCTCTGTCTGTATCTCAGTATGTGAGACGTCCATCTAGTCTCCATCAATAGATATGTCAGTATGTGAGACGTCCATCTAGTCATTCTATCTCCATCAACAGATACATATATCTATCAACAGATCTGATCAATCTAGCCATAAGGTTTATCTACAGTCGAGCTCTTGTATCGGGACCAGACAACAGGGAGTACTGGGTGGAGTGGTCATGTAGATTCTTTTACATCGTCACAGGGACTTGTGGGTTCAGTTCTTACCTATTCGTGGTCGGACTGACCTTTGAGAGGTTCATCGCTGTCCAGTTTCCGTTGAAGATGAACCAGTGGTGTACCATCAGAAGATCAGGTCAGTAGTCAATTGTTTAATCGGCGTATAGGATGAAAATACAATTTTGGAAACGAATTAACAAAAACATACAATCTTAAGTCGTTATGATACATTTGCTGGGTACTGCATTTCTTTATTTTTTGTCTACACAACTAGCGATTTGTGGCAAACTGTGTCATCCATACAACAGCAAAAATTCATAGAACATCTTATGGTTGACTTCGATGGCATTTCCGGTTATCTATGCCTCACCTTGGTGCCAACTTTGTTTTTGCAAGATTATTGTGCTTGGGTTTCTATTTATCTCTGCCCACTGTTGGTGCCAACTTTGTTTTTGTAAGATTATTTTGCTGGGGTTTCCATTTATCTCTGCCCACTGTTGGTACTGTTGGAAATTGCAAAGTTAGGCATTGTGCTTTATTTCCCATAGAAATATTAACCTGTGCCTATTGACATACTTTTAGAAATATGATATATATAACATAAGTAATATAACATGAAAGAGTTCCCACAACACAAAGAAAGTTTTTTCCTAAAAAAAATCCAGAATTTGATTAGTAAATGTATTAAGTTGATTGTATTTTAAAAAAAATTAAAACGTGAAAAAAAAAATTAGAAATGTTATCAATGAAATAAAGTTGGCATGATTGTAACGGGATATGATTAAAAGTTACAAAATTACAATATAAAAAAATATTTTATAAAAAAAACAACGTTTTTCTTGCATACTGAAAAGCAGAAAATAATTTCTGAATAAATTGATAAGATGGTAATAGTAATAGACTTTATAAGAGCTTCTGATTTTTATAAAACGAAAAACGTTGGGCGCATGAATCTTATATTATGTGAATGTTTGTATTACAGTATTAGAATCATCATATGTTAACAATTAAATCCCAAAAGAATTATTACAGAAGGTTTTCGAAATATCACGATATTGCAGATCATTTATTAGAACTTCGTCTAGATAACAACATGCATATGAGCATTTAAAATTAATTCTAGTGTTGTATAACATGCGCCATTTGTATAGATAGTCCCAGACAGGTTGAGGGCAGCACTAGTTCTATAAAACTTAATAAAACTGATCACACCTTTTGTTACCTTTTTTTTTACAGTGTTTGCTGTAGTGGTCTGTCTGGTCATCTGTGTCAGCCAGTCAATGTACGTGGTGGAAGTATACAGGGTGAACTCATTGAACCTCTGTGTCATGAGGGAAAAGTACAAAAACACTTGGAATCTGTGAGTGTGTTATTGTAGACTGAGACATAGAGATGCATGGAGGCCCGAAACAAAACTATCTGTTAGGGCCTCTATACCATTAGAGTTTAAGGAAATTTGTACTCGAATGGGCCCCTTTGGAAATACATACATTACTTGTATGGAAGTAAAATGACTACAATGTGTGGAGGGATATATGTATAGATAGATTAGATAGATAGATAGATAGATAGATAGATAGATAGATAGATAGATAGATAGATAGATAGATAGATAGATAGATAGATAGATAGATAGATAGATAGATAGATAGATAGATAGATAGATAGATAGATAGATAGATAGATAGATAGATAGATAGATAGATAGATAGATAGATAGATAGATAGATAGATAGATAGATTGTTTTTGGCTAGAGTGACAAAGAAGTAATAATAGTCTATCTAGTTCTCTCTCTCTCTTTCTCTCTTTTTATATGTTATTTGCTACCGGTCTTTTGTTATTCTTGCTGTTGCTGTTATGTAAAATTACATTGGTAAATGTATTAGTGAGTGTAAAAAATCATTTATTTTAAAGTATACACACATTGACTAAATTTTCTTATCCCCCCCCCCCTCCTTTCCAGAATCTACGAAACTTATTTTCAAACGACATTATTCAGCCTACTTCCCATCGTACTTCTAGTCCTGCTGAACTGCCTAATTGTCAGACGTCTGCTCATGGCCAGGGAATTGCAGAAAAAAATGTCCGAGTCTGAAAATAAGAGCAAATCTAGACAGCAAAAACAGGTAAATAAATATAAGTTTTTCTTCAGACCTCCCTGCTCAAAAGTTGTTATAGAGAAAAATCATATGTTAAAACCTATTTTAAAGTAGAATTACTTTTATACTACGGCATTTACCTGTCACTAGTGTGTTCACTTACATACTGATTTGTTATTGGATGATATTGCTTACACATTATCATATCACATAAAGTAATTGCTGATAATTTGAACACGGATTTTCATTAAATTTTTGTTAAGTTATATTGCGCTGGAGCCCCAGACATTCTCCACCAAATGGGGCCCCTGACAATCTCCACCAACTGGGACCCTGACAATCTCCACCAACTGGGGCCCCTGACAATCTCCACCAATTGGGACCCTGACAATCTCCACCAAATGGGGCCCCTGACAATCTCCACCAACTGGGACCCTGACAATCCCCACCAATTGGGGCCCCTGACAATCTCCACCAACTGGGGCCCCTGACAATCTCAACAAACTGGTGCCCCTGACAATCTCCACTAATTGGGGCCCCTGACAATCTCCACCAACTAGGGCCCATGACAATCTGTACCCACTGGGACCCTGACAATCTTCACCAATTGGGGCCCCTGACAACCTCCACCAATTGGGGCCCCTGACAATCTCCTCCAACTGGGGTCCCTGATAATCTGTACCAACTGGGACCCTGACAATCTTCACCAATTGGGGCCCCTGACAATCATCACCAATTGGGGCCCCTGACAATCTCCACCGATTGGGGCTCCTGACAATATCCTCCAACTGGGGCCCCTGATAATCTGTACCAACTGGGACTATGACAATCTTCACCAATTGGGGCCCCTGATAATCCCCACCAATTGGGGCCCCTGAAAATCTCCACCAAACGGGGCCCCTGACATTCTCCACTAACTGGGGCCCCTGATAAACTGTAGCAACTGGGACCCTGACAATCTCTTCCAACTGGGGCCCCTGACAATCTCCACCAATTGGGGTTCTTAATAATCTCCTCCAGTTGGGGCCCCTGACAATCTCCACCAAATGGGGCCCTGACAATCATTGTATAAGAGGGAGACCCGCTGACCTTTGCTCCGAATGCCCCCTCCTCAATGTTCCCTAAAATTTTCAGTAGGTTTTGTACGGTGGAACGTATTGGCTTTGAGCAACTTTTGATGGAAATTAAAATTTCTGTGAGCAACCCAACTAGTTTAAAGGTCTAATCAACAAAGCATCATCAGTGCCCCCTGTTGTAATGAGTGTGCGCGCGCAGTGACCCTCCACTTTGCGAAGACCCTTGAAAACACTAATGAATTCGCACTTTGTGAATTTTTGTCAGTCGTTTGTCATTAGCCATTGTTGTAACACCTATCCCCACCTCTCCCCCCACGGGTTCTCAGGTTAACCTCTAGAAAAATCTCCGTACTTTTTTTTCGCAGTAGAATAAAAATAACTAGTCGTCCCACGTCGTATCATACGCCGCAAAGATAGGGGGAAAGATACTGACACATTCTTTGATACTGACACAATCTTTGTTACGGGCACAATGACAAAGCGAAGAATGTTTTCTGTAAAGCAAAATTTATTTTGAAACATTTTAAACATCTATAGCTGACGGGTGAAGACTTCCTGAGTGATCCATCTTGACCCACTTTAAACAACACGCTTGCTGTGATCCAGCCCTCCCGTCTCCACACTATAGTGGGTATTTTTTTTTGGTGTCGTAAGTTGTCGACGTATTCGGGAATTCCACAATCTATAAATAGTCCTGCGTCTTGAAGTTGTGAATTATATATATAGATTACAAAGAGCCATTGTTATAAACGTAAAATTATGCCTTATGCATGAAAGTAAACACATACTCATATTCAGATAAACCGGATGTTGATGGCCAGCTCAATCTGCCTGTTCATCTGTCTGATGCCCGACATTATGTACCAGTACACGAATCAATTTATAGAGAGGAATGATCGTGGGATCAGAAGTCGGGTCATTATGATGAATGTGTTCGGCGTGTTGAAGATATACAACAGTGCGGCCAACTTTGTGCTGTACATCATCGCAGCCAACAAGTTTAGGTCAGTAGATCTCCATATGTGTTTTACATAAATAAGTTAGTGGTAAAAGTTTCATTAGCCCGATAAGCCACTGGGTAGTAGAATTCATGTTTCTTTCTCTCTCTCTCTCTCTCTCTCTCTCTCTCTCTCTCTCTCTCTCTCTCTCTCTCTCTCTGAGAAATAAGAGGCTTCAGGCTACTACATAAAAACTGTCATAACAAATTTATTGATGTTTGTATGTTATATACAAAGCTATATACAAAGCACAAACGAACATAGAGTTTTATATTTGTATAAATTATTAGACTACCAGCAGATACAGTACATACACATAATAAATGTTTTATATATTTAAACTTGTAGTCATTTTATTATGAACTAGATATTAAGCCCGGCGTTGCCCGGGAAATCTAGGTGTAATGTGAAACCCCTTCCAAATCAATTTTATTAATTTAATTGGGTAAATTAGGTGCTGATTTATGCCACCTTCCTAATGTGCAGCAGTTCAACAGGAAAATTATTCATCACCTCATCGTCATCTGTTAAAATACAATCATCACTTAAGTAGGTCACGTATTCTCCCTCCAGCACGTCCATAATTTCTCCATTCAACTTCTCGACGTCATCATTTTTGGGACACCAAATTGTCCTGTGGGACATGGTTTCTTTCATTGCACTTATTTTCAAATTAGTTCCATAGATTTCAGTAACTAAATTGCCAGTGCATAACATTAAATTGGGAATTTCAACCACTTCATCGCCCAAGTTATCATTATTCATTACTTCACCATTTCCTAATCTTAACACTATCCAACATGATCATCCATTTGGTGCTCTGTCACAGAGAATAGCCTGTGATATACCTCCCACCTTTATAGCAAATGTAATATTTACAAATAGTATAAATTTAAATTCACAAAAAATGTGTACCTTCGGATGCAGAAGTTTTGTTTTTCACAAACGTAGATAGTGACTTAATTTGTATTTAAATTTGCAGAATTTCTTTTTTTTTAATATTATAAACTTTTTTACGAACGCGCTGGCTAGTGACCTTGACCTACGTTTGACTCACTTTGACGATGTAAAAATGCTATCTGTTGTAATTGACGATGTTAAAATGCTATCTGTTTTAATAAAAACGAAAATAATTTGAATGATATATATATTATTATTTAATATTTAGGACTATTACAAACCACAGAAACTATTTAAAACTGTAGATTTTTGAAAAATAAAAATCAAATCGATTGAACCCAAGCGCCATTTTGAATTATGTTTTCGTGACTTCGCTGGTCACGTGATTACTTTATCAAATACTATTGTTTTATTTATTATTTCTGGAGGTCGTTTATTTATAGAACGTATTCCCCACACACCGCGACCCGGACAAGCTTAGCTGCTTTATAATGTAGACTGATTATGCTAACTATTTTCAATAAACACAGTACCTTTATGTTGCGTCTTCTATAATACTAGTAGAAAAGCCTGCTGAAGCTGGCTGAACGAAATCCGACAGAAGGGGTCAAAGAAATATATGAAATACTGCACTAAAAAAAAAAACATGTGGCTTTTATGGCCATGAACAGAATACGATATGAACAGAAATAACAAAAAAAAAAACGTATGAAATACTGTAATAGAAAATAACATTTGGTTTTTATTGCCATGAACATCCTTAAATACAACGCATACACCGCACGATATGAAAACTACCCACGGTTACAACGCATACACCGCACAATATGAAAACTACCTGAGAGGGAGACACACGCATAGGTTAGAGTTAGACGATTATGTGTTTAAGGATGACCGTCAACACTCACGCCTCGTCTCTGACCCGAAACATGGAGGAGGATTCCATATAGGATAATGAGGTCTTATCCTCGTCAAATATCCGAATAAGGGCCTCTTTAAAACGTCTTAAGTTTACTGGACCTATTTAGTTAAGAAATAAAAAAACGAGACGTGAGATTAAAAGACGTTTATTTGAATAATGACATCTCATTTTTCTGTTGTTGTTTTTTCAGAGCTGAGTTTTTAAGACTTGTCACTTGCAACTATTACGGTGGAGCTCGTCTAAGAGGGTCGTCTGCAACAACGAAAAATGTCTCCACCATTACGAAAGCGACCTCTGACGGCTATAGCCGCACCGTTAACTGAACAGTTGATGAACGGTGCTTGAAAGGAACATAATTAAAATTGCCGTATTGGGCAAATGAAAAAAACATCTTCATATTCAATTGGCATTTATAGCATATGGTTCACATGTGACGAATAAGATAATATATGACGTGCTATGTGTATCACACTTAATTTGAAACTTTTTTTTTCTTTGAACAATGAATTCAAGCGGACCATTTCTTGGGGTTCGTTGAAAGTTGTAATTTTTTTTTAATTACATAGCTCAAAATTAGTTAAGAAAAATCGGAAAGAAATATTAAAATTGTAATAAACAGATTTCCCGCTAAAATTATATCTGTTGATTCTGTTCATTTTCGCTCTTATTCTGGCCGTATACTTCTGTATTAGTATTTAATTTGAGGCTGGCAATCTTTATTGAAAACTTTTAATTGAGTTTCCCTCTCCTTCCTCAATTCTTGTAACTCACTTTACAAACTTTTCTAATTTAGTGAGAACGCTACAATTTGGTACATTTGTAGATTCTACATAATTTTTAGAGCATTTTCTAAAATGTCTGTCTGTCATCACCCTAGATCTCAACAACCATAAGTCCTAGACCCATGATGTATATATCATTTTGTAGGTCTTGGCCTGCCAAGAAATGACTTTTTCCATTTCGCGATCTGACCTCTGAGGGCCGTAAAAGGGGGCTTAGTACCGTTTTTTGCTATATAAGCTATATTAATAAAGAGCGCCTATATCTCAACAACCATAAGTCCTAGACCCATGATGTATATATCATTTTGTAGGTCTTGGCCTGCCAAGTGTACATCAAAAGTTCATTTCGAGATAGGACCTCTGAGGGCCGGGCTTCAGGGCTCCTAAGGGGCTTATATATTATATATACACCTTGTACGCTCAATAACCCATTCATTTGGTGCGAAATACTGAAGCACGTAGTTTCACCAAGATTTATTAAGAAACTCATCAAATGAAATAGTAAGCTTGTGTTCTGAGTTTATTGAAAGTATCAGAGCAATGCAACAATTGACGGAGTTTTCGGACGATTAAATGACTATAATTTCGAATGTTTTCAATTATGAGTCCTATTTCAGTAACCACAAACCACTTGTAGTTAGATTTAAGAGAAAATAATTTTTTTCCAAATATAAAGAAACGTCTTTATAATATTTTTTTACAGATATATGCATTACACAATTGAATTTATAAACATTTCCAAAATTTACAAATATTTACTGAAAGCTAACATACGTACTGATACATAACAAGAAAATGCGCTAATACGTCCTGTGTCCAGAATGGAACAGGCTTAATTGTTTATAATTACGAAGCTATTTAGTTATGTTTATTGGGGGAAAAAAGGATGGAGATTAAGAAGTAAACAAAACTACGGAGCAAAGCATCAGTGCAAAAAGTGCACAAAACAGTGAAGCTATTCTGAGTCTTATATCCACTTGTTAAGTTAATTTAATTAAATTTAAGTGTGCAAAAACAATAGAAAGATTTATTCTTTCCAAACAAAAGTAGTTAAAAATGTAAAAAACAAATTCCATAAATAAGCTTTAATTCACTAAAAGGTAAAAACCTAAAATCTGTGGGTGTTTACAATATACTAAACTAACAATATCGTTCTGGTACCTTGTCATATATAAATATGGACATGAGTTTTTATTAATTCCATTTTTATAATTATTATTCTTTAACTAGCTGTACCCTGCAAAACATTTGCATAGTTATATCCATAGATATCCTTAGGCTCGATCGGCAGGCGAGGTTATTTTTTGGTTTCGGGCAGATCCGATTTTTTTTCCTGATTGTATTTTAAACTGGAATACTGTTGTATTAATTCTTTACTTTCGATTTAACGCAGCGCCCAAATCGCTATTATTATATTATATTATTGATATATTTCATGTTTGTTAAAAAGTAATATTTTTTTTTAATTAAAGATTTCAACTTGTTTATTAGAAAATATAGTGGGGAAAATTTCTGAATTTTAATTTTTTATTTTGTAAGTGTGCTTGTGTGTAATCCTTATGAAATGATAATATTGTTGATTTCATATTAAATGAATTGCACATCTCTCTTCTGTTTATTAAATGAAACAATGTAGTGAACAAAGTACACATAGTCTTGAAATTATTTTAAAAAATCATGTATGTTAGGATTTTTTTTCGTTTTTCTCATTATTTTTTTCTCCAGGTGGGAAACAAAAGAAACCTCATCATGACCGATACTAAAACCATCAAAAGACTTTTCTAATAATTTGAAGGAAGTGGCTACGGTTCCAAGTAACGGGACTCCGTATTATTTTTTTCCGGGGTCCAGCTATAGATAACTAGATGTGCGCATGTGCGGCAGACGGACTGCATATTATTGCATATTTTTTTTTGTTTTCGGGGCTAGGGTTAGGGTTAGGGGTAGTAATAGGGTTAGGATTAGGGTTAGGAATAGGGTTAGGTTTAGGGTTGGGGTTAAGGTTAGGCGCAATATCTATAGCCGGATCCCGAAAAAAATAATACGGAGTCCATCTAGAGCGCATGCGCACATTTATAGCCGGACCCCGGAAAAAAATTATACGGAGTACGGTTAGCCTATCGCATGCGCACATCTATAGTTGGAGCCCGGAAAAAAAATAATACAGAGTCCCGTTACTTGGAACAGTAGCCACTGCGTAATTTGAAACAGAACTTTACATTTTTTTTTTTTTGAAATTTCTTCCTGCAGTAGATGAGCTCTTTTTATGTGCATTGTTTAGCATTGCTAAACGGTTACTAAATATAGATCATAGATGGCACAGATAGTCATAATTCATAAAATATAGAACAAAAATTCGATTACAATTTTCAACGCCTGACCGTACTACGTCGTATAAATAATAACAGTTGAAGAGTAAAATTTTCTAAGATAGTTTTGAATTTAATGTCAAACGTGAGTCGCATTCGTGAAAGCCGTTCGTAAAAGTTGTATGCTGTATACTCGCAGACACAAAGATACAAAAAAGCAGACACAAAAACACACTCACACTGGCACATTTACTCAACAATTAAGAGGAAGAAACACATCTATTGACAGGAGATACACGCAGACTCAATGCCACACATACATCTATTGACAGGAGATACACGCAGACTCAATGACACACATACATCTATTGACCGGAGATACCAATATACTTAACTGACAAACATTAATAACTGAATATATATTTTGACAAAAGATACATATTCACTGACATACGCACAATCTATTGACGGTTGATACACGCAGACTCAATGACACTTACACACGTCTATTGACAGGTGACACACATCTATTCAGAATCGCTGAAAAAAATATGTTGACTGGATATACACAGACAGAATTAATTACACATACACACATCCATTGGCAAAAGTTACAGACTCACCTTACACATACATCTAGATCAGGGAGTTACACACAGACTACAAACTCGTACAAAACATCTATTTGAAGATTCACTTCTTTAGGCAAGAAATAAACAAAGACATCTTATCAACTTCATTTGAAATAATAAAACTAGACGCGTTAAAAATATGATATTTCTTAAAAACCTACGCCCTGATTTTTTAAAATGCCGAGCCGTTCTTAAGTTTGGGGGGGGGGGGTAAGGCAAAGGTATTTGAGGCCCAGGGGAAAGGTTATTTGAGGCCCAAGGGAAAGGTTATTTGAGGCCCAAGGCAAAGGTAATTTGAGGCCCAATGGAAAATGGAAAGGTAATTTGAGGCCCAAGGCAAGGGTAAGTTGAGGCCCAAGGCAAAGGTAAGTTGAGGCCCAAGGCAAAGGTAATATGAGGCCCAAGAAAAAAGTAATTTGGGGCCCAAGGGAAAGGTAAGTTGAGGCCCAAGGCAAAGGTAATATGAGGCCCAAGACAAATGTAATTTGGGGCCCAAGGGAAAGGTAATTTTGGGACATATGCATAAGTAATTTGCGTTGCTAGGCATTGCTACATATTGGGGCCCGATGCAACATTTCAGGGGGGTCTAAACATTCTAAACAAACTCGTTTGCAATTGTTGGACCCAGGCCCGTAGCCAGGTCAAAGTAAGCAGGGAGGCACCAATGTCCAGCAAGGGGGCACCTTTACTTTTTCTTTTATTTTTTCCTCGTTTTCTTCTTTTTTAAGCCGGGGGGGCACTCCACACCTAGCGGGGGGCACGGCCCCCCAGTGCCCCCCCCTTGGCTACGGGGCTGGTTGGACCCTCTCATTAATCATTTTAACAGGGGGCCCATGACAATAGTCCACACTGTCCTTCCTTGAGGCTGGCAAATAATGATCCCTGACCTCCTTAGCTTTATGGGAAGGGTGGGTAGATAGTCAGCACCTCGATAATCCACTCGTAAGAACAGATCTGCATAAAATAAAAGTTTTAAGCGAAAAAATGCAAGGCGTTGTTTTTTGGAATCCAAAAATAGATTGAAAGTCCTGATTTCTGTGAGTTCCCATCGGCCATCACTAGTTGTCAATTGATTATATGGGTCTAATTATTACCGTTACCGCAACAGTATAAATAAAGGAATGTGCAAACACAAAAAAAAACTACTATTCCTACTCGTGTATAGGCTTATGTTAATTCTATTTCAATACGCTTTAACAAGGAAATCATTCAAATCAGTAATCGTTGGAAGAGAATAAGTTTAGTCCCGCTGTATCGGGATAATGAAAACGTCGGTGAATGAGATTCACAATTGCATACCAGTATTAGCCTATAAACTGGTGGGTTTCAAAGGAATCATACAGGAAATGGTTTGTATCATAGAGTAGACCTATTTTATGAGTAACATGGAGCGTATCATCTATTTGATACGTATCATAGAGTAGACCTATTTCATAAGTAACATGGAGCGTATCATCTATTTGATACGTATCATAGAGTAGACCTATTTCATGAGTAGCATGGAGCGTATCATCTATTTGATACAGGGTGTCAGGTTTTGCGTAGACTACGTAGCCTATGCATTGCATTTATAAACTTAAACGTGTGTCTCTAAGTATTATAGCATACAGAATAGGGTGGAGTGAAATCATTTTTTTTTTATTTTTATTCTAATAGTTCAAAATGGTTGCCAAATGGTCTAAGTAGTTACGGCCTAAAATATCTTTTATGTTGTGTAATGTTTACCGGTGTCCCAAAGCCTTCAAATTTTAAAAGATACAAACTTTAAAACATTATAACGATTTTGAAGGAAATCAACATCTCAATAGTGATATTCGTAATGTTAATGTGCAAATATGAACTGCTGAACTAAATTATGTTTGTGAATTTACAATATGTCAGGATCGTCGATTTTTCTTAAGGCAGGAGACAAATAACGTGTGACTGGCACCATCTTTGCACTACGGTTTTGTTTTAATGTCAAACCAAACAGGACCATAAACCTACACAATATAAGTTAAAAGTTCTTGTAGCTCAAATGACTGAGACATCGTTGCAATATACAAACGAAGTATCCTGTTCGCCTTTGTCAACCAGCGTGCATGAAACAATTTGCCAGGATCGCGGCGAGCAAGATCATTGGAATAGTTGCCTCTAATTACAGTTTGACAGATTTACAGAAGATATGCTTAATCTGTGCTTAAATCATCACGCGCAATTTTCGGGAAGTCAGCATCTATCCTCTTGAAAGCAACAGGTGGGAGAGTTTCACAACTCTGAATTGCATTTCCAATAGAACCTAATAATCTGCGAGGGCCAGTTGTTGGACCATCGAGGTGTTTGATTAAATGCATATGTGGCAACTCATTCGCAACTGACATACTAGCCATTGAACATGCTTGCTCAATTTTTCTTCTATAAGCCGTATCACGCCACCATTGGAACCTGTATTGCTTGATGCACCATGCAACCAATAACGTGTCTGTGCTGATTGCGTTTTGGACAAAAAACTCAATCATACTTTTGACAACAGCTGCAGCAGCACCAAAAGTAGGTGAAATGCGTCCAACATACTCTGATCCTAGCTCGTGAATTTGTGCAATATGTTATTCCAAAACTGTTTTACGATAATTCTTTGATTCCACTTGTTTTGTTACAATCGCTTTGTCTTTTCGTCCATCAAAAAATAATCCCTGCAGGTTATTCAGTGTTTTGGTTAGTTCAATTCTTTTTCTTTCTATCCTCAGCTTGTTTCGATCAATTATACTTGTATTTTATTCTGCAGCAAAGCCACCATTTTCTAAACTTGCAGTAGCTATAGCGGCACCTGATCTGTCTGAAATCCCATATCTGTCGCACGTCTGTGCAACATTTGGCAGCATTATACGCATTTGTTTCTTTTTTTGTTTAAGTAATTGAAGTTGATTGCACTAGGTTAGTGCTAGAGTGGGCATAATCATCTTCTTCAACTTCCACCGTAGAATCCAATGCTGTCGGAGAAATATCCGACTCTAATTGTTCCTTTGAACTACATGCAGCCGATTGTTTACTTTTATAGCGCATATGTCTGGCTCCTATGACTTCTATCCTTGCAATGCATTTTCCCCCCTTCCTTGATTTTCTTTACATATATTTTACCGATGTACAAATATATGTTACGTGCTCCAAATAGTTTTGAGTACTCCGTCGGAGGTGCCAAATATATGTTACGGATCCTTTTAATGATGATGCTTGTAGAAGGTGTAATAAATCAGACAACACAAATCACGAAGTTAACTCCAGTGAAGTAACATCAAACAATCATTTAATACTTGAACATGAACTGACATAAAGGTAGATCCAGGAGGAGTACAATAGCAAACTGTAAATATGCATCCATCTACATCGATGCCCAAAGCTAGACTAACTATAAAACAAAGCATGTGCTCCCAACTGTCGGTTAATATACGTCATTCGTACCAAATGACGTATACACTAAAGCTCCCAATATTTACACTCAAGATGGCGGAATGACGCCATAGATACTGAGGTGGGCGGAGCCTAGCGAATTGCGTCATCAAACTTAGACTATATTATTTCTCCACATTTCTCCCCTCTACCTAAGCATGATGTAATCATGTAAAACCCAATACTAATACCGACAAAAGGAAGCCACATGAAACAAAGTTCAATCATAGAACATATCCCAAATCATCATAACAACAAAATAAATTATCCAATGATTAATCAAATCAATATTGCATGGAAGCATAAATCAATACATGCAAACAATATATCATTTTTCTTTTTCGTCACTGATATTTATTATTTTATTATCTTTTTTTTTCTATGTGACTTGTTTACTTTTTTTTTTATGTCACTTGTTATTCCATTCAATATTTTTTTTTTCATGTGACTTTTGTTTATTTTTTTTTTTCATGTCACTAGTTATTCTTCATTATTTTTTTTTCAGTGACTTCTCTTTTTTTTTATTATCATAATCATCAATTATTATTAAATATCATTATGTCATCATATAAACATATACGTGCAAACATGTCATCATATAAACATATAATACATGTAACATAGACATTATGGTACACAGGATTTCTTACTGCCAGGACATAGGTTTGTTGAGAACTTAAGCTCATTTCAAATGCAACGTGATAACGTGTCAGCAATAACGTTCTCTTTACCAGGTATAGCTTGGACGATAAAATTAAAATCCTGCAGTAGGAGTGACCATCTGGCTACTTTATTATTCCCTAGCTTTTTGGAATTTATAAATGCCAGCGGCGCATGGTCAGTCCGAAGAATAAATTGGGCACCTAACAGATACCTTGCCAATTTTGTAATGCACCATGTGATGGCTAATCCCTCCCTCTCTATTGCGGCATATCTTGTCTCTGGTGAGGTCAATTTACGACTGACATATAGCACTGGGTGTAACACACCATTGTGGCTCTGTAACAGGGCCCCCCCTATCGCAACGGCCGAGGCATCTGTGGCCAGAACGAATTGTTTACCTATGTCAGGTAACTTTAATATGGGCCCCTGAGCGAAGGCGGTTTTAATAATCTCCAGGGCCCGTTGACATTCATCAGACCAGATGATTTTGTTTGGCTCTCCCTTTTTAGTTAGATTAGCCAGAGGTTCCATTATATGAGCGAAATTCGGAATAAACTTCCGATAGAAATTGCATAAGCCCAAAAGACTGCGCACCTGTTTCTTTGATGACGGTTTTTCAATATTTAATATCTTTGACACTGATTCACCTATGGGTTTTATTATATTATTTCCCACTTTATGTCCTAGGAAAGTTACTTCCTTCAGTCCTATCTCTACCTTAGTCGGTCTCACTGTTAAATTATGTCTCTTTAAAACTGTAAAAATTTCTCTTAGACTCCTAACATGTTTATCCCAGTCCTCATGAAAAATACAAATGTCATCCAGGTAGCAAACAGTGTCTTGTCTATGGGAAAATAATTTGGCCATCATCCTATTGAAGGAGGCTGGTGCATTTACTAGCCCAAAACTCATGAAATTCCATTGGAACAACCCAAATGGAGTTATAAATGCAGTCAATGGTTTGGCTTCAGGGGTCAGTGGTATTTGCTAATACCCTCTTGCTAAATCCAGTTTAGAAAAATATTTAGCTCTGGCTAGCCTGGTCATTAACTCCTCAGGATTGGGCATGGGATATGAGTCCATAATGGTTATTTTATTTAACTGTCTATAGTCTACACACAGTCTGATGTCACCTGTCTTTTTCTTAACTAACACTATGGGAGCTGCATATGGTGACTCTGATGGTTCTATGACACCCTGTTTCTGTAACCCATCTAACTCTTTCTTGATATAGTCGCGGTGATGTAATGAGAGGGTGTATGGTCTCAGACGGATAACCTTGTTTTCTGACAGCTTTATGTCATGTTGTATTATATCCGTTTTACCCGGTCTATCAGAAAAAATATCTGTAAAGTCACCCAGAAGTGTCTTAATACTAACCACTTTGTCATGAGTTAAGTTATTTAATGCTATATCCTCCCATGTTTCCTTGTTTCCAACCTCAGGTCCCTCACATGTCTGAATGTCAGCGTCAGGTACATCTTCCTCCCTTAACATGAAACAATTTTGAACCTGTCTCTCAGCGGTCTGAACTAATTCAATTGGTCTATTATAGTATACTTTCAACATGTTTATATGAAAGACCTTTAACCTATTTCTAATATTAATTTCATAATCCACGTCTGTCACCTTTCTAGTAACCTTAAAAGGTCCTTGCCACTTAATAAATAATCTATTGGTCTTGTCAGGTAATAAAACAAGTACATCCTCACCTGGCCTAATATGTCTGAGTTTCCTGTCCCTATTAACCCTCAATAATGTGCTTTTATTTTTGGTTAAAACATTTGATCTAGCCACATCACAGGCCTTTATCAGTCTCTGTCTTGTATCAATCACTAGCTCATAGGCAGTTCTTACGTCAGGGGATAAATCTTTTCTTATCATTAAGTCCTTAAGTAGGGACAGTGGACCCCGTGGATTCGCACCGTACACCATTTCAAAAGGTGAAAATCCTGTTGTTTCCTGTGGAATTTCCCTATACGCAAACAACACACAGGGTAACATGAGATCCCAGTCTCCCGGATTGTCATCAGACACTTTACTGATCATTTTTTTATACTGCCGTTCAGTCGCTCACAAATTTCATTACTTTGGGGATGGTATGGCGATGTAAAGATTTGTTTGATCCCCAATACAGAGGTAAAATGGTTGGTTAATTCAGATACAAACTGAGTACCTCTGTCAGATAAAATAACATCTGGGAAGCCTGTCCTACAAAAAATAGTCATTAGTGCCTGTGTTATGTCCTCAGCCCTTATGAATTTAAGAGGCATCGCCTCTGGCCATCTGGAACATATATCCACCACCGTTAAGATAAAGCGATGCCCTCTATTGGACAGCACTTCAATATAAGGACCCGTAACATATATTTGATGTTACGGATCCTTTTAATGATGATGCTTGTAGAAGGTGTAATAATCAGACAACACAAATCACGAAGTTAACTCCAGTGAAGTAACATCAAACAATCATTTAATACTTGAACATGAACTGACATAAAGGTAGATCCAGGAGGAGAACAATAGCAAACTGTAAATATGCATCCATCTACATCGATGCCCAAAGCTAGACTACTAGAACATGCATCCGCATCCTATGATGCACAGAGCTCGACTGCTTATAAAACAAAACATGTGCTCCCAACTGTCAGTATAACATACGTCATTTGTACCAAATGACGTATACACTAAAGCTCCCAATATTTACACTCAAGATGGCGGAATGACGCCATAGATACTGAGGTGGGCGGAGCCTAGCGAATTGCGTCATCAAACTTAGACTATATTATTTCTCCACATTTCTCCCCTCTACCTAAGCATGATGTAATCATGTAAAACCCAATACTAATACCGACAAAAGGAAGCCACATGAAACAAAGTTCAATCATAGAACATATCCCAAATCATCATAACAACAAAATAAATTATCCAATGATTAATCAAATCAATATTGCATGGAAGCATAAATCAATACATGCAAACAATATAATAACTATCATCAATCATATATGTATGAACATATTGAATAAAATTAAAATTTCTCTTCATTTTTTTTTCTTTTCGTCACTGATATTTATTATTTTATTATATATTTTTTCTATGTGACTTGTTAAATTTTTTTTTTCTTCCATGTCACTTGCTTATCTTTTCTTTTCTATTATTTTTTTTTCAGGTGACCTTTTTTTTTCATGTCACTAGTTATTCTTCATTTTTTTTTTACGAGTGACTTCTCTTTTTTTTTTTTTATCATAATCATCAATTATTATTAAATATCATTATGTCATCATATAAACATATACGTGCAAACATGTCATCATATAAACATATAATACATGTAACTTACACATTATGGTGAACCAAATTTCTTACTGCCAGGACATAGTTTGGTTAAGAAAAAATATTAAAATCTCTCCAATTCCCATTAATATTTCTCTCCGTGGTTGGAATGAAACTATAGTTCACTCTTCTACCCTGTTTATAAATCTTACAGTCATTCTTGCAACATCTCAACAAACATGTCCTACATGAACAGTGGTAATGAGGGATAAATTCTGGCTCATTAAAATTTACTACATGTCTGGCATGGGGATTAATATGGGGATATCTACTGCAATTATTATAAGTTAGACATCTAACTGCGTTAAAATGGTTGTATCGACCAATAGGTGGGTCCTTCCATTCACGGTTTTCTTTTCTTTTATTTTCTTTGCCATACGACCATCTATTTGATTCTCTGGTTTGATCACCATTACGTCCAGATTTCTTGATTTGTACATCAAAATACCTTCTTTGTTTCTTTTGATTTTCACTGGGTACAATGTAGTTTTTGTCTCTTTGACAATAATAGTTAGGGTTCTTTCTTTCTTTCAGTATTATAATTCTTGAGGTTTGGTTATTCATTGATTTAGGTTCTCCTCTATGACATTCAGTGGTAAATGGAACTGAATGTTTTATAATTGTACCTGTAGCATAAGACTTAT
The DNA here is from genome assembly GCA_021962125.1 of Bulinus truncatus. Lineage (NCBI taxonomy): Eukaryota > Metazoa > Mollusca > Gastropoda > Planorbidae > Bulinus > Bulinus truncatus. The sequence goes on along the minus strand of JAGDYQ010000140.1, from coordinate 1,518,756 downwards.
GTTGGATTTCTTTATTTACGTGTCTGCTTGCTTTATTATCTTGATTACTTAATTTGCCATCTCTATTTCTGGGTATGGTTCTCTTGGCTACTTTGATATAATTGGCGTCTTTATCTCCAACTGACGATTCTACTTTATCCAATCTGTTAATTTTATCCTTCAAACTTCCATTAATTTTTGTTTGAGGAGCTGTAACTACATCGACGGATTCTATTCTCTTAACAAGTTTATTTACAATCCTCTCTATTGCTTCTACCCTAAGTGGTAGGTCTTCCAAATTAGTGCTAGTCTTTGATTTAGTTCGTAGGTCATTTTCCCTGTCTAAAATCAATTTATTCAGTTCTGCCTGTAGGTTTCGTTTCATCTCGATGGGTAATTTAATTGTAATTAATTATTTTTATTTTAGTATTTTACTATATTAAAGTAATCTCGACGGCGTCATAGATAAAATTCCTCTGTTACGTCATTTCCCTATGACACATTTTTAAAAGAGGGGTAACTCCCGGAAACTCCAATTGTAAACATGATGAAATCAATAGTCATATCTATTTACCTATCGTTTTATGTATTCGGAAGATTAAAATTAAAGGTGCACTTTAAAAAACCGAAATACGTTAATTAAAATTTTTCTGTGACATTATTAACATTATTAATACAATCTCAATGCGTAGTTTAATTGTAATTAATTATTTTAGTATTTTACTATATTAAAGTATCCACGGTATGGGATCGCCTTCACTATAAAAAAAAATCGCGCACCAAGTGAATGTGTAATTGAACGGACGGTGAAGAAAGGGCTAGGGACGGGAAAAAAAAATATTGTTGTTGTTTTTTTTTCATGCTGCAAGTATCCGACTTTGCCCGGGATTAAAATAAGGTTTTCTGTTTATTTAAGAAGCGTAATTTGACGTTTAATTGTACAGAGAGAGGGAGGGGGGAGAGAGATAAATAGAGGGGCAGGGAGGGAGAGGGAAGGAGGGGGCAGAGAGGGGGAGAGAAGGAGGGAGGGAAGGAGAGAGGTGGTAGGGAGGGAAATTAATGGGGAGGGAGGGAGAGAGAAAGGGAGGGAAGGAAAGAGAAAGGAAAGGAGGGAGATAGAGGGGAGGGAGTGAGAGAAAGGGGAGGGAAGGAGAGAGGGAGAGAGAGGATGGGAGGGAGTGAGAGATAAAGAGAGAGAAGGGGTGGGGAGGGAGAGAGGGGGAGGAGGAAGGGAGGAAGGTGGAGAGAGGGGGGACGGGGGTGAGAGAAGGAGGGAGGGATATAGGGAGAGAGAGGGAGAGAGAGAAAAAGAGAGAGAGAGGGGCGGGGGGGAGAGGAAAGGAGGGTAGGAGGGAGGGAGGGGTGGACAGGGGGAGAGGGAGCAGGGGGAGAGGGAGAAAAGAAGGGAGGGAGTAGGGAGAGAGATAGAGGGGAGGGAGAGAGGGGGAGGGAGAAAACAAAAGGTAAACAGAAAACCTTATTTTAAACCCGGGCACAGCCGGGTACTTGCAACTAGTATCTATACTTATAAGACGCATTTGTTGTCTGTCTGTCTGTCTGTCTGTTCCCTTATAACTCAAGATCCAGACAAACAAATAACGTGAAATTTGTTACACATACACATAATTACAAAGGGAAGGTTATAGGACAGGTTTCGTTTCATCTCGATGGGTAGTTTAATTGTAATTAATTATTTTTTTATTTTAGTATTTTACTATATTAAAGTAATCTCGACGTCGCCATAAATAAAATTCCTCTGTGACGTCATTTCCCTATGATTGAATAGAACTTGGGCGCTGGTGCTGTATTGTGCCTTTGTGATGCAAAGAATTGTTGATGTTTTTTCATGCTCTCTGATGTGTACAGTTTGAGGAAGGTAAAGGAATGAAGAAGGATTTTATAAGAAGCGTGAAGTCATAATAATAAGTATATATATATATATATATATATGTATATATATATATATATATATATATATATATATATATATACATAGAGAGAGAGGGGGGAGGGAGAGAGAGATAAAGAGAGAGAGGGGGGGCAGGGGGAGAGAGATAAAGAGAGAGAGATAAAGAGAGAGAGATAAAGAGAGAGAGAGATAAAGAGAGAGAGAGAGAGATAAGAGAGAGAGAGAGAGAGATAAAGAGAGAGGGGGGCAGGGGGGAGAGAGATAAAGAGAGAGAGAGAAAGAGAGAGAGAGAGGGGGCAGGGGGGAGAGAGAGGAAAGGAGGGTAGGAGGGAGGGAGGGAGGGGGAGAGAGGGAGATGGGAGAGGGAGCAGGGGGGAGAGGGAGAGAGAAAGGAAGGGAGGGAGAGGGTAGGGAGGGAGGGAGAGGGTGGGAGAGAGGGAGGGAGAGAGATAAAGAGTGAGGGGGGCAGGGAGGGAGATAGAGGGAATGAGGGAGGGAGGAAGGGGGACAGAGGGGTAGGGAGAGAGAGAGGTGGAAAGGGGAGGGAGGGAGAAAGGAGGGAGAGAGGGTTTAGGGAGGGAGAGAGAGGGAAGGAGGAGGGAGGAGGATGGACGGGGGAGAGAAGGAGGGGGAGAGGGGAGAGAGGGAGATGGGAGAGGGACGGAGAGAGATGGGAGAGAGGGAGAGGGAGGGAGGGAGAAAGGGAGGGAGGGAAAGGGGGAGGGAGGGAGGGAGGGAGGGAGAGAGGGGGTAGGGAGAAAACAGAAGGTAAACAGAAAATCTTATTTTAAACTCGGGCAAAGCCGGGTACTTGCAACTAGTATATATATATATATATATATATATATATATATATATATATATATATATCACAGAATATGCATTATATTGTCAATTAAAGACGATTTATTTGTGATTTTTTAAAGTAATTCCATTGAACGCACACTAAGCTCAAAAGTTACCGGTAGTTTTAAGTTAAGGCAACATTGGGCAGTAATTGAATTATTCACTGAAGCGAATTAAAAATTAAAATTAAAGAAGAATATATATGTTACCGGCAAAGTGTGAAATCCGGCATTCTATAGAATGCCTAGGCACTGTATAGAATGCCTGAATTTTTCAGGCAAAGTATGAAATAAATTGCTATTTCAAACATTACCTAGGCAAAGTATGTAACTGGCCTTGTTAGGAACTTAAGTAGATTTACGGACAGAAAATCCCCTTCGACGTTGTAAGATAAGAAGATATATCACAAGTAGGAGTAATGCAACATCATCAACAACAGCAACAACAAGAATAGCAGCAACATCATCAGCAACAACAACAATAGCAGCAACATCATCAGCAACAACAACAGCTACAACAACAATAGCAGCAACATCATCAGCAACAACAGCAACAACAACAATAGCAGCAACATCATCAACAACAGCAACAACAACAATAGCAGCAACATCATCAGCAACAACAACAACAGCAACAACAACAATAGCAGCAACATCATCAGCAGCAACAACAACAACAGCAACAACAACAATAGCAGCAACATCATCAACAACAGCAACAAAAACAATAGCAGCAACATTATCAACAACGGCAACAACAACAACAGCAACAACAACAATAGCAGCAACACCATCAACAACAACAACAACAACAGCTACAACAAAAATAGCAGCAGCAACAACAACAGCAACAACAACAACAATAACAGCAACAAAATAGAAGCAACAGCATCAACAACAGCAGCAGCAGCAACAACAGCAATAACAGCAACAACAAGCAATCATGACGTTAAAAAAGAGAGAGAAAAAATATGAAAAAGTCCCTGTAGTGTTGAGATGAACTCTATTTGATCGGACAAAGGGTATTAATGCCGCCCTTCTAGCATTGTATAGAATGCCTAGGAAAAGTGTGCACAACTTAAAAATTTCATACTTTGCCAAAACGACACTAGTCATTCTATACAATGCCTAGGCATTGTATAGAATGCCTAGGAAAAGTATGCACAATTTAAAAATTTTATACTTTGCCTAAAACCACCAGGCATTCTATACATTGCCTAGGCATTCTATAGAATGCCGGAATTTCACACTTTGCCGGTAACATATATATTCTAGTGCAGTGCTTCTCAAAGTGATGGGCCGCGGTCTCCCTAGGGGGCCGTGAAATTTCAAAAAATTATAAATTTAATCAATCTAAACCAAAAAAATAGGGGGCCGCGACATATTGATTGGCGTTCCAAGGGGGCCGTGACTTCAAAAAGTTTGAGAAGCACTGTTTTAGTGGACATATATATATATATATATATATATATATATATATATATATATATATATATATATATATATATATATATATATGATATATCTTTTTTTACTCTTGGTTTAGGGATGTCGGTTCCGGGGGTGGGGGGGGGTATGAAAACAGTAATGTAAAAAACACTTAAAATATAGAATAGATAATCTTTGTTATTTTATTCATAATGGTACACAAACATGATATTTTTACAAAACAAAACAGTTTTCTTCTTGTTGTACCACTCGTATTTTTCACTTCTGTAAACGAATTGGGGACTTTAATATAAACTCTCTACCTAGGGACTTCCAATATAAACTGTCTATCTAGGGACTTCCAGTTTAAACTCTCTACCTAGGGACTTCCCTATAAACTCTCTACCTAGGGACTTCAAATACAAACTCTCTATCTAGGGACTTCCAATATAAACTCTCTACCTAGGGACTTTCAATATAAACTCTCTACCTAGGGACTTCCAATATAAACTCTCTACCTAGGGACTTCAAATATAAACTATCTAGGGACTTCAATATAAACTCTCTATCTAGGGACCATATATAAACTCTACCTAGGGACTTCCAATATAAACTCTCTACCTAGGGACTTCCAATATAAACTACCTAGGACTTCAAATATAAACTCTCTAACTAGGGACTTCAAATACAAACTCTCTACCTAGGACTTCAAATACAAACTCTCTAACTAGGGACTTCAAATACAAACTCTCTACCTAGGGACTTCAAATACAAACTCTCTAACTAGGGACTTCAAATATAAACTCTCTATCTAGGACCATATATAAACTCTCTACCTAGGGACTTCCAATATAAACTCTCTACCTAGGGACTTCCAATATAAACTCTCTACCTAGGGACTTCCAATATAAACTCTCTACATAGGGACTTCCAATATAAACTACCTAGGGACTTCAAATATAAACTCTCTAACTAGGGACTTCAAATACAAACTCTCTACCTAGGGACTTCAAATACAAACTCTCTAACTAGGGACTTCAAATATAAACTCTCTATCTAGGGACTTCCAATATAAACTCTCTACCTAGGGACTTCAAATATAAACCTAGGGACTTCCAATATAGTTTCTATATATGGCTGCAAAGACATATGAACGACATTGTGATTATTATTTATGAAAATGCGTATCTTAAAATGTAAGCTAATACATGGCCATATTAAGGCAACAGTCAGCCTAAGGCTTGTTACCAAAAAAGGACTAATATACAAACAAAATGGCTAAACATAAATTGAGATAAACTTATAAATGAGGGCGGATTTCTGTTCATGACCCGAGGCTTCAAGTTATAGCATAATTCTTAATTCAGCTCTGGGCTAATATAACATAATGCATTATATTTTCGCATGAACGCCTGAGCCTAGCCCTAAATCCACGTTTGGTCTGCGTGATTCAAAGTTACCTCTGGTGAGCCACACGGATTTTATAATATATATATATATATATATATATATATATATATATATATATATATATATATTAGGGCTGCTGATTAAATTGCGTTAATTTGCGATAACCGCGTCAAAATAATTTTGCGATTAAAATTTTTAACGCAACACCTAAATGCGTTTATTTTACCAAAATGATGAAAGTTCACCAAAAACGAAAAATAACAGAATTTGTCTCAACAATTTAAAGTTATGGTCCATTGAGTTATTAAGTAGATCTACCACCCCAATCTGTCGCAATTCGCTCACACCCTAACCCCCAGGTATGTCGACAAAGCCCCAATTGTCATATGAAATGAAGACAATGGAACGAGAAAACATGTTTGGCATTGATGTTAATTTAAAAGAAAACAATTCGCATCAAATGACGTGATCAGTGGCGCCGAGAGCCGAAACGGGCCTCAGGGCAGGAACAATTGCGGGCTCCTTAATTACCTTAATTATGTTTAAGTCGTGAAAAAATTGACATGGTAGGGGCGGCCAGGCCTCCTTACAGATGCGGGCCCCCTGGCAATGACCCTCCTGCCCTCTCGGCCTGCCTGGACGTGATTAATACATGTCAATAAACCGGTCTCAATAACCATATCAATAGACATAGGTGCAAATGTTTAATACATCTTTCTGAATTAATTATACCTCTATCGTTAATTAAACTGACTTGTTTGTTATGACAATATTATGCAATGATATTACTACATACTAGTTTGAATACAAAAATGTATTATATTGTGTCGATTAAAATATTTTAATCATGCGTTAATTTCGATCAATTTTTTTAATCGAACAGCAGCTCTAATATATATATATATATATATATATATATATATATATATATATATATATATATATATATATATATATATATATATATATATGTATATATATATATGACATTATATATATATATATATATATATATATATATATATATATATATATATATATATATAAAATGCGGTAATTCCTAAGTTAAATTGACAAATTACGTCAGACCTCTGAACAATATCTATTTAAAAATAATCTTACGTCGTAATTAATGCGCAATTGGAACCATTTTCTTTGATGAATATTACACAATTCTAATTTGTATTAGCTCTAATAATTTTTTGCTTCATAAAACTCTATAAAATATTACCCACACAAATGGTTCGATATTGTATGCCAGTTTAAATTAATGGGTTTTTTTTTTGTTGAATTATTTCGGGATTCCCACAATTACTTTTTTTCTTTTGAAAGCTAGACATCCAGCGTCCATGATACTTGTTGATACGTCTCGGCCTTTTTATTGATTATCATTAATACCTGACCCATATCTGTATAGGCAAGTAAAATATTGCTTTGAATTTGTATACAGTATATTTATATAAATAAATAATTAAATAATGTATAAATAAAGTGATGACATATTCAGTGGCGTCACTATTGATGGTACAAACGTTGCGGAAAATTCAGGGTGTCACCCCATCAAGACTTCCACCAATTTTACTACACTAGACCTTAGAAGTTATAATACTTTAGCGATAAAAACGATGGTATTTCTGACTGGATCTCAGAAAGATGTGTACTACTTTCATTAAACTGAGTTTGTAAACTACGTCATTAATTTCATAAAATCACGTGACTACATGGGTCCTTTTTAAAGAACGTTTACAAAATACTGGATTGATCCGAGCAGCTTTGAACTGTATTCATTTACCCAAGCTCCAGACGCTCTACATGGTGGCACCCTGTGCTGTTGCTCATGTTTTTAATTATGATCGGTTATAAAACACGACTAGATCGAATTCTTTCTGCTATGAAATTTAGAACTGTTCATTTATGTTGGTGTCACCAGGTGCGGCCCTCACCCCCAACCGCGTGACGCCACTGGAAATATTTAGTATGTTGTTTCCATTAAGGACTCGTTCATTAATTACGTCCGAATGGTATTTACCTACAAAAACAAACTTAGAAAAACGAAAAAAACAAAGAGAAAAATCCCCCCCAAATATAACGTTAAACAAGGAACTTCAAACTCCGCCCCCTGATTGTAATCACTGGAACCTGATTTAACTAACAGAACAAAATCAACGAGTCTCCTCCCTGAATAACAAGTTTTAACAAAAACACTACCCTTAAATATTACATACGTGTGCGACTCGTCAGTCATTTTTGTTTGTACAGTATTCACTATTCGGACTAGCAATTATCCGGCCATTGCACTGTTCGCAGTGCCGGAGCTATCTTTTGCCCCTCCCACCCCACTGTTTTTAAAAGTCCTTGTCCACACATTGTCTGCAGTATAACACATACAGATCTTCACCAACCAGACCTTTTTTATTTACAAAATGACGCAATGTTGTTCTGATTTTGTACAGCAATGTGAAATATATGACGAAATATAAAAGATGTAAATTTATAATCACTGTATGGCCAGAATGAGTTCTTAATTTGATTGCAGTGCGGGGTCAATAGCAGCTGAATGGAGTGATTATAATACTGTATATTGATTATAATACTGTATATAAATCAATATACAATAAATGTAAACGTTATTGATGTTATTGAATGTCGCGTCGAATCAAACTGGCCGTACTTGACTAGCGGACTGTAGATTCTGGTCTACGCCCTTTGCTGCAGCACAAGACTACCCTACTGACTATTCTGCATAGCAATCAATAATTCAAAAGTCAAATGATCGAAGTAAATATATTCAATTTAAAATACAGTTTAAGACACTTCACGCTATGGACTTAGAATTAGCAAGCAAAATTATTTTAAAATTCTCGCAATTAAAAATGGGATGTGGTTGGTGATAAATAAGTTTTACATGTGCGCTCAAAAAGTTATTATGTTGACCCTGCCCAAATGTGTGTATATTTTCTTAATTTTTTACCAAGTACTGCATTCAATAAATTGCTTGTTGAAACATTTTTTCCTCTTTTGATTATAAGTTTACATTGATTTTATAAGGAATCATTAACAAAAGTAAATATATATTAAACAAATATACTTCACTATAGCGCAATATAGAAAAGTATATATTATTTATTGAAAGTATACATTAAATTAAAAAAATATCGATAAAGTATAAGTATACAATTTCAGCAAACTAGCAGAAAATATGCTAAACACTTGGGAAAGGAAAATATTTAGGAAAATATATGGGCAAGTAAAGGACAATAACGAGTGGAGCAGAAGAACCAATTCACAGCTGTATAATCTGTACGAAGAACTAAAATCAAAATGAACAGATTGGGGTGGGTAGGGCCCATAGAAAGAATGGAAAACAACAGAAGTCCTAAAGCAATATATAAGGCAACACCCAATGAGAAAAGGCCTAAAGGCAGACCAAGAAGCAGATGGTTGGAGGAAGTGGAGAAAGACCTTAAAGCCATAGGAGTGAGAGAGTGGAGGAAAAAGACCATGGATCAGGAAAAGTGGATAAAAGTAGTATGGCAGGTCAGGGCCCTAAATGGGCTGTAGAGCCAAAGGAAGATGAATAAATATGCAATTAGACGTGCATCTGTATATATAGTATGAGATATATACAAGGAAAAAATATATAGTTATCTCCCTGCCCCCTCCCCCCCGGTGTCGGTGTCTAAGGATGATAGAAAACCGACACTGGTGTCGGTGTCGGCGGCTAATAGAATGCCGACACCGGAGTCGTGTCGGTGTCGTCAATTATTTTTGCCGACACCCCACCCTGGTCTAAACTAATGTAAATAAGTTTTTATCACGATTAAAATTGTTTAAATAGGTCAGATAAAGCTTTGGTTCTCTCCATTAAATCTGTTTAGGAGTTTAAAATTTTGTAACTAAAAATATTTTCTATCAGATTGTGAAGAATTAATCATTTTTATAACCGTATTTTTAGTTTTATCTTATTATTTATTTACTTATTTTTTTCTGCAGAATAACAAAATAAATTAGAAGTGAAATCACCGAAATGGCTGTTAATAATATATCATATTCTTTCAATGACCAAAATCTTCAGCAAATATGTTTCTCCCTTTCGGCACTAACCTCTCAGGAATTCTTCAGCAGCTGACAAGTCAGAGGCATCTTTTCTCTCAACAAGCCATCAACACCAGTTTATTGTTTGCCTGCCGAAAAGGACACGATGTTTTGGTACACGCCTTGTTATCGGCAGGGGCTCAGGTAGACACACGTGATGTTAACGGGAACACTCCTCTGCTAATAGCTATTCAGAACAGCCACATCAATATAGTGAGACTTGTGTTATCTCATGGACCAGATCTGACTGCCGCCAACGTCAGTGACACGGCGCTCATTATGTCCGTCTATGCCAACGCTTCTGTCATTCTGATCAGACTTTTGCTTTCAAAAAGTTCAATCAATATTGATCACGTGAATGTCAGAGGTTACAGTGCTTTGTGTTGTGCGATAGAGAACTTCAACTTAGAAGCAATGAAAATGTTGATTGATGCAAATGCCAATTTCACAACAGATTCGTCAAACACACCGACTGCCTGCAACTTTCAGGCTACAAATGTTTACTCCGTTGGTGCAAGAAATGAGCTGTTGACGTTATTGACCCTTTTTAAAACTCATAAAGAAAATGGCCAGGTAGAAATTGCCCAAGCAGCATTACAACGAGATCTTAAAACTCTGCAATTGTTATCTAGTATGGACGTTTGCGTTCTGAAATATTCCAGCAAGACGTATATTGACACTCTCATTAGTCTTCTGAAAACAATAAACTCAACACATTTTAACACCAAACGAACTAACTATAGCAAGGATCTTTATAAATAAATATGTATCATTACATAATGGTATTAGGGATCAGCAGATGGAAGAAACTACATTGGATCTGGCCATTAAAATAGGTCATCCAGTTTTAATCCAATATTTATGTCAAAACAAATTTCGTGACCAACAAACTTCTTGGAAATGTTGCTGAAAATGGAAATAGCTTCATGTTAAATGCTCTGCTAAATTATGAAGTTGAAATAAATCAAATTGACCTGAGTGGACAACCACAATACCAGGACTCAGCAGTATACAGAGCGTTACAGAATGAGCAGCTTGAATGTGCAAATATCCTTTTACAACGTGGGGCTCATCTTAATATAGACATTGCTCAATTCAGCAGTTCATTCAAAGCAGGTGAAAAATTTGAAGTATTTATTTCATAAGTACAATAAGGAAACAAGAGAATATTTGGTCTCGTCAAAATTACTTCATGTTGCTGCAGGCGATGGTCACGCCGCCATTGTAAATCTTCTACTAGAGAATTGCGGATGTAAACAAACTTCAAGGCGACAAATCACCGCTGATGCATGCAGTGGATGAAAGAATATTCGATATCCTCATTTCAAGAGGTGCAGACGTCAATTTAGTGACTGGATCAAATTCTTGTTTTCAGTTAGTCTTACATTACTTCGTGTCTTATGATTTCAGATGTTACATGATGAACAAGTTAAATTTACTCGAAAACGAATATCTCAATACTAAACAAAAAATGCTTGTACAAAAACTAATAAAGTGTGGAGCCCTAGTAGATAGCTTGGACTACAATGGAAACACACCTCATTATTGCTGCCAAATCAGAATATTCTTTTCCAATAATTTGTTTACATATATATATATATATATATATATATATATATATATATATATATATATATATATATTTAAAATATATTCCTCTTTATTTTTAGTTTATAATTCGTTTCAGTGATTAATTTAATTACATCCAATAAACCCATGCTTTTTGGTAACTTTGGAACTTGTCATCACTTTCAATTGAATCTTTGTAATACTTTAAAATCACCAATAAATCATCTTCATTGACATTATAATTATGTTATGGTATACATACTATCGAAGTTGTTAACAATACTCTTAAGTTGCATCTAGATAATGCTGATACTAATAAATATGAAAATAGTATCCGTATTTAAATATAAATGCCAAGTAAATGTTTGTAATTGATGCAGTACCATGCCAGTACTTTACCCAAGAACAACAAAAATGTTGCCATTGCATCTCAATGAATTTGCATTTTTTTAAAAAAATGAAAAAACAATTCAAATACCAATGTCAAAGCACAAATTTAAGGCTAATCTTCCATTATGACGGATGATCAAGTGAGTTTGTCGATCTTTCGACTGTCGACTAGTCATAGGTTAAATCATCAATTTGACAATACGATTTCCATAGATTCACCCAGTTTAATGATACCCGACACCAAGCTACAAGGGGAAGTAAAAAGCAGCTGGGGCGTTGTGCTCCAACTACACTATCTTCATATTCCTTTGAGGTTATACAAAGCAGATGAATCACGATGGCTGCGTCAGGGCCTAAGGGAGCTTTTTTCTTTACTATTTCACTGACTACAGCGGCGTAAAAGAAGACCATCATTCTAAAACAATCCTTGCTTAGCCTAAAACGCAGCTGGCACAAGAGCGCGCCCTCTTTATTGAAAAGCAAGCTCTTGGCACTAATGATCATCATCATCCCTTGTTTAATAGCACGATGAGATTTCAATGAAAGCATTTCTGATGAGTCCTCTTCCCTACAAATATCTATCTACTTCGGCAAGACTTTATTAGCCGGTTCTCCACTCGTGCGTCGACTGCCGCTCGATGTATTGAAGCTGCATCATCCTGTCGAGTAGCCCAAGTGGAGTGGAAACTGCACTCAGTGCACTGCAAGAACGCTTTAAGTTTTGTTCAACTTCAGCCTTTTGTTCCCAAGTTGTATTGGTGTTATTAGTAGTGAGTTGATGGTTTATCTAATTCTAAGCAGTGATTGAATTTCTGAAATTGTACTTTAAAAAAATCTATTAAAATCGCTCATTTTTTTTGTTATTCTACAATTAGCTAATAGTTTTGGCAGACAGAAAAGTATTGGTATCGAGTAATCGAAAAATTTTCGTTTGAAATGTATCGGTGATACACAAATCAATACTTGATACAAAAAGGATCGGCAATACAGCAACCAATACTGAAAAAGTATCGGCGATACTGTATTGGCCGATACCGATACTTCGATACTAACAACCCTGATATATATATATATATATATATATATATATATATATATATATATATATATATATATACCTATAAGTCGCATTTGATGTCTGTCTGTCTGTTCCTTTATAACTCAAGATTCAGATAACCAAATAATGTGAAATTTGTTACACATACACATAATTACATGGGGAAGGTTATTGGACAGGTTTCGTTTCATCTCGATGGGTAGTTTAATTGTAATAAATTATTTTAGTACTTTAAAATATTATCGATAATAGGAACGCCATGTCATTTTCCGATGATACATTTTTAATTTCCAAGTGATACATTTTTAAAAGAGGGGTAACTTCCGGAAACTCCAATTGTAAACATGGTGAAATCAATAGTCGTATCTATTTACCTATCGTTTTATGTATTCAGAAGATTAAAATTAAAGGTGCACTTAATAAACCGAAATACGTTAATTAAAATGTTTCTGTGACATTATTAACATTATTAATACAATCCTTTAAAGTAATCTCGACGGCGCCATAGATAAAATTCCTCTGTGACGTCATTTCCCTATCATACATTTTTAAAAGAGGGGAAACTCCAATTGTAAACATGATGAAATCAATAGTCATATCTATTTACCTATCGTTTTATGTATTCGGAAGATTAAAATTAAAGGTGCACTTTAATAAACCGAAATACGTTAATTAAAATGTTTCTGTGACATTATTAACATTATTAATACAATCTCAATGCGTAGTTTAATTGTAATTAATTATTTTAGTATTTTACTATATTAAAGTATTCACGGTATGGGATCGCCTTCACTATAAATAAAAATCGCGCACTAAGTGAATGTGTAATTGAACGGACGGTGAAGAAAGGGCAAGGGACGGGAAAAAAAAATATTGTTGTTGTTTTTTTTTTCATGCTGCAAGTACCCGACTTTGCCCGGGATTAAAATAAGGTTTTCTGTTTATTTAAGAAGCGTAATTTGACGTTTAATTGTACAGAGAGAGGGAGGGGGGAGAGAGATAAAGAGAGAAGGGGCAGGGAGGGAGAGGGAAGGAGGGGGCAGAGAGGGGGAGAGAAGGAGGGAGGGAGGGAGAGAGGTGGTAGGTAGGGAAATTAAGGGGGAGGAAGAGGGAGGGTTGGAGAGAGAAGAGGGAAGGAAAGAGAAAGGAAAGGAGGAAGATAGAGGGGAGGGAGGGAGATAGGATGGGAGAAATGGGAGGGAGTGAGAGATAAAGAGAGAGAGGGGGCAGGGAGGGAGAGAAGGGTGGGGGGAGGAAGGTGGAGAGAGGGGGGGACGGGGGTGAGAGAAGGAGGGAGGGAGATAGGGAGAGAGAGGGAGATGGGAGAGTTAGGGAGGGAGGGAGAAAGGGAGGGAGACTTTGCCCGGGATTAAAATAAGGTTTTCTGTTTATTTAAGAAGCGTAATTTGACGTTTAATTGTACAGAGAGAGGGAGGGGGAGAGAGATAAAGAGAGAGGGGGCAGGGAGGGAGGGGGAAGGAGGGGGCAGAGAGGGGGAGAGAAGGAGGGAGGGAGGGAGAGAGGTGGTAGGGAGGGAGATTAAGGGGGAGGGAGGGAGAGGGAGGGTTGGAGAGAGAAGAGGGAAGGAAAGAGAAAGAAAGGGAGGGAGTAGGGAGGGAGAGAGAGGATGGGGGAAGGGAGTGAGAGATAAAGAGAGAGAGGGGGCAGGGAGGGAGAGAGGGGGGAGGAGGAAAGGAGGAAGGTGGAGAGAGGGGGAGGGGGTGAGAGAAGGAGGGAGGGAGAGAGGGAGATGGGAGAGTTAGGGAGGGAGGGAGAAAGGGAGGGAGGGAAAGAGAAAGGGAGAGAGGGGGTAAGGAGGGAGAGAGAGGGGGAGGGAGGGAGAGAGGGGGTAGGGAGAAAACAAAAGGTAAACAGAAAACCTTATTATAAACCCGGGCAAAGCCGGGTACTTGCAACTAGTATATATATATATATATATCCTACAACACTAAATACCGGAATGCGGTAGGTATGCCCAGGTATAATATTAATTCATCATCTAATGCTCAAAGATAAACTTATGTTTTCATATTTCCGCTTTAAAAAAATAAATAAATCAGTGTTCTAATTACTCTTACTAATTTTAAAAATGATTCGTCGGCACAAAAAAAAAGCAAGATGGGACGGATTGTGAGATAATGTGTTACAGAATGAGACGGGATTGGGGGCGGGTGTATCGAGTAAATAAATGTGTTACACAATAAGTGAATGGTCCCAGTGACGCCTAAAGTCAACAAGGGCCCCAGGGCAGGACATCATTGCGGGCCCTTTAATGAGTCGTGAAAAATATTGACATGGTCGGGGCGGCCGGGCCCCCTTACAGATGCGGGCCCCCTGGCAATGACCCCCCCCCTGACCCCCTCTCGGCGTGCCTGAATGGTCCAATACAAATGAGAAATTGTATCATGTCAAACACGCCATCAGTAGCATATGAAGGGTACTGCAGGTTGTGCGGCCGTTAAGGGCGCCGAACTAGGAAGTGGCGCAGAAATAGTGCTGTTATATGTTTTTTTTTTTTCTTCTTTTCACATTGGAGGAGGGCGCGAAAATTGTAACTCACATTGGGCACCACAATAGCTAGCTACGGTTCTGCATTAGGGTGGAGCGGAATTTATTTTTTTTAATCTAATAATGAAAAAAATTGCATTACGAATATAAAAATCCAACTGTAAAATATGTACAATATCTGTTGATGTTTACCGGTGCCCCAACCCAGTTGAAATGTTTGCTTCAATCAGCCATTTAATTATAATCCTAGTGAAACTACAGTCAAATTTCACTTTTGCACCCGTCCCAGGCAGACCGTAGCCTGCTGTAGAATGCCTGTCCCCTGCTGTAGAATGCCTGGCCCCTGCTGTAGAATGCCTGGCCCCTGCTGTAGAATGCCTGGCCCCTGCTGTAGAATGCCTGGCCCCTGCTGTAGAATGCCTGGCCCCTGCTGTAGAATTTTCACTCTACGGGGCTGGTCCCAGGAGGTATCATACTTTCATTTTTTTTCTTTGTAAACTATGAAGCAGTCTAATGAGTGATAATAAAGGTATTTTTGAAATTTTAAGAAAATTTATTATGGAAAACCCGGCTGTAACTACGGTAAATATCCAGTAGCTATCAATCAATTTATAAGATTCTTTTAAAAGACAGAACTGAACATAGTACTTACGTTTTGATTTTTAATTGATTAACCTAAATAATATATTTATTAGTATTTCACAATTCTACTTGCCTCTACGGAGCTTACAATTAAAATTTTTTAACAACAAATCCCGATCCACAGCTTGAGGAACCCATGACTCTCAGTTCCATCACCAAAACTACATCTACTCGTCGCAAGGCTGAATATCAAGTATTCGGTTCATCCAAGGATTTACCATGCAATGTTCTCCCAACATATGAAGATATTGTGAAATACCACTTGCTAAAGAAACACGACTTGAAATGTGTGACAGAAAGAGAACCTACTGTTGCGGAATCGTCAGCTATTGTTGCTGCCGCCATAGAATCCATCTGGGGAAAAGCTTCCATACCGACCATCAGTCACAAGCGAGTATTAAAGATGATAAGTACTTATCATGATTCTTATAGAAGGTTGTTGAAAAAATTTAAGGGACGACAGAATGACAACAGCTATAGAAACAAACTGAAAGAGTTTGCAAATCGCAGTAAAACACTTTGCTTGATATTGCCGCTTGCAAATGTAAATCTAAGATGTGTCCTTGCCAATTCCCACTGCTGCATAAAGTTCCATTCAAAAAGAAAAAAGACTTCCTTGAAGACCAAAGAACTTTGAGAATGATGTACATCGGTAAAATATATGTAAAGAAAATCAAGGAAGGGGGGAAATTGTATTGCAAGGATAGAAGCCATAGGAGCCAGACATATGCGCTATAAAAGTAAACAATCGGCTGCATGTAGTTCAAAGGAACAATTGGAGTCAGATGTTTCTCCGACAGCATCGGATTCTAAGGTGGAAATTGAAGAAGATGATTATACCCACTCTAGCACTAACCTAGTGCAATCAACTTCAATTACTAAAACAAAAAAGAAACAAATGCGTATAATGCATCCAAATGTTGCACATACTTGCGACAGATATGGGATTTCAGACAGATCAGGTGCCGCTATAGCTACTGCAAGTTTAGAAAATGTTGGCTTTGCTGCAGAACAAAATACAAGTATAATTGATCGAAACAAGCTGAGAATAGAAAGAAAAAGAATTGAACTACCCAAAACACTGGATAACCTGCAGGGATTATTTTTTGATGGACGAAAAGACAAAACATTGTAACAAAGGAAGTGGAATAAAAGATTTATCGTAAAACAGTTTTGGAATAACTTCTTGCACAAATTCACGAGCCAGGATCAGAGTATGTTGGACACATTTCACCTTCTTTTGGTGCTGCTGCAGCTGTTGTCAAAAGTATGATTGAGTTTTTTGTCCAAAACGCAATCAGCACAGACACGTTATTGGTTGCATGGTACATCATGCAATACATGTTCCAAAGGTGGCGTGATACGGCTTATACAAAAAAAATTGAATAACCATGTTCAAAGGCTAGTGTGTCAGTTGCGAATGAGTTGCCACATATGCATTTAATCAAACACCTCGATGGTCCAACAACTGGCCCTCGCAGATTATTAGGTTCTATTGGAAATGCAATTCAGAGTTGTGAAACTCTCCCACCCGTTGCTTTCAAGAGGATAGATGCTGACTTCCCGGAAATTGCGCGTGATGATTTAAGCACAGATCAAGCATATCTTCTGGAAATCTGTCAAACTGTAATTAGAGGCAACTATTCCAATTATCTTGCTCGCCGCGATCCTGGCAAATTGTCTCATGCACGCTGGTTGACAAAGGCGAACAGGATACTTCGTTTGTATATTGCAAGGATGTCTCAGTCATTTGAGCAACAAGAACTTTTAACTTATATTGTGTAGGTTTATGGTCCTGTTTGGTTTGACATTAAAACAAAACCGACGTGCAAAGATGGTGCCAGTCACTTGGGGAAGACAATCTTCCTGTCACGTTATTTGTCTCCTGCCTTAAGAAAAATCGATGATCCTGACATATTGTAAATTCACAAACATAATTTAGTTCAGCAGTTCATATTTGCACATTAACATTACGAATATCACTATTGAGATGTTGATTTCCTTCGAAATCGTTATAATTGTTTTAAAGTTTGTATCTTTTAAAATTTGAAGGCTTTGGAGCACCGGTAAACATTACACTACATAAAAGATATTTTAGGCCGTAACTACTTAGACCATTTGGCAACCATTTTGAACTATTAGAATAAAAAAAATGTTTTCACTCCACCCTATTCTGTATGCTATAATACTTAGAGACACACGTTTAAGTTTATAAATGCAATGCATAGGCTACGTAGTCTACGCAAAACCTGACACCCTGTATCAAATAGATGATACGCTCCACGCTACTCATGAAATAGGTCTACTCTATGATACGTATCAAATAGATGATACGCTCCATGTTACTCATGAAATAGGTATACTCTATGATACAAACCATTTCCTGTATGATACACTTCATGATTCCTTTGAAACCCACCAGTTTATAGGCTGATACTAGTATGCAATTGTGATTCTCATTCACCGACCTCCCGATACAGCGGGACTAAACTTACTCTCTTCCAACGATTACTGATTTGAATGATTGTCTTTAAAGCGTATTGAAATAGAATTAACATAAACCTATACACGAGTAGGAATAGTAGTTTTTAGAGCATTTTCGAAAAAAAAAATGCTCTATTGTCCCCGTTTTGTCTGTCTGTCATCACCCTAGATCTCAACAAACATAAGTCCTAGACCCATGATGTATATATCATTTTGTAGGTCTTGGCCTGCCAAGAAAGGACTTTTTTCCATTTCGCGATCTGACCTCTCAGGGCCGTAAAAGGGGCCTTAGTACCGTTTTTTACTATATAAGCTATATTAATAAAGGAGCGCCTATATCTCAGCAACTATAAGTCCTAGACCCATGATGTATATATCATTTTGTAGGTCTTGGCCTGCCATGTGTACATCAAAAGTTCATTTCGCGATAGGACCTCTGAGGGCCGGGCTTCAGGGCTCCTAAGGGGCTTATATATTATATATACACCTTGTATGTTCAATAACCCGTTCATTTGGTGCGAAATACTGCAGCACGTAGCTTCACCAAGATTTATTAAGAAACTCATCAAATGAAATAGTAAGCTTGTGTTCTGAGTTTAATTGAAAGTATCAGAGCTATGCAACAATTGACGGAGTTTTCGGACGATTAAATGACTATAATTTCGAATGTTTTCAATTATGAGTCCTATTTCAGTAACCACAAACCACTTGTAGTTAGATTTAAGAGACAATAATTTTTTTTCAAATATAAAGAAACGTCTTTATAATTTGTGTTTGCACATTCCTTTATTTATACTGTTGCGGTAACCGTAATAATTAGACTCATATAATCAATTGATAACTAGTGATGGCCGATGGGAACTCACAGAAATCGGGATTTTCAATCTATTTTTGGATTCCAAAAAAACAACGCCTTGCATTTTTTTCGCTTAAAACTTTCATTTTATGCAGATCTGTTCTTACGAGTGGATTATCGAGGTGCCGACTATCTCCCCACCCTCCCCATAATGCTAAGGAGGTCAGGGATCATTATTTGCCAGCCTCAAGGAAGGACAGTGTGGGCTATTGTCATGGGCCCCCTGTTAAAATAATTAATGAGAGGGTCCAACCAGCCCCGTAGCCAAAAATAAAAGAAAAAGTAAAGGTGCCCCCTTGCTGGATATTGGTACCTCCCTGCTTACTTTGACCTCGCTACGGGCCTGGGTCCAACAATTGCAAACGAGTTTGCTTAGAATGTTTAGACCCCCCCCCTGAAATGTTGCATCGGGCCCCCATATGTACCAATGCCTAGCAACTCAAATTACTTATGCATATGTCCCAAACTTACCTTTGCCTTGGGCCTCAAATTACCTTTCCCTTGGGCCTCATATTACCTTTGCTTTGGGCCTCAACTTATCTTTGCCTTGGGCTTCAACTTACCTTTGCCTTGGGCCTCAACTTACCTTTGCCTTGGGCCTCAACTTACCTTTGCCTTGGGCCTCAACTTACCTTTGCCTTGGGCCTCAAATTACCTTTCCCTTGGGCCTCAAATTACCTTTCCCTTGGGCCTCAAATACCTTTACCTTGGGCCTCAACTTACCTTTGCCTTGGGCCTCAACTTACCTTTGCCTTGGGCCTCAAATTACCTTTCCCTTGGGCCTCAAATCACCTTTCCCTTGGGCCTCAAATACTTTTGCCTTACCCATCCCCCTAAACTCAGCATTTAAAAAAATCAGGGCGTAGTTAAGAAAAATATTTTTAACGCGTCTGGTTTTATTATTTCAAATGAAGTTAATAATATATCTTTGTTTATTTCTTGCCTATAGAAGTGAATCTTCAAATAGATGTTTTGTACGAGTTTCTAGTCTGTGTGTAACTCCCTGATCTAGATGTATGTGTAAGGTGAGTCTGTAACTTTTGCCAATGGATGTGGGTATGTATCCTTAATTCTGTCTGTGTATCTCCAGTCAACAGATTTTTTTCAGCGATTCTGAATAGATGTGTGTCACCTGTCAATAGACGTGTGTAAGTGTCATTGAGTCTGCGTGTATCAACCGTCAATAGATTGTGCGTATGTCAGTGAGTATGTATCTTTTGTCAAAATATATATTCAGTTATTAATGTTTGTCAGTTAAGTCTATTGGTATCTCCTGTCAATAGATGTATGTGTGTCATTGAGTCTGCGTGTATCTCCTGTCAATAGATGTATGTGTGTCATTGAGTCTATTGGTATCTCCTGTCAATAGATGTATGTGTGTCATTGAGTCTGCGTGTATCTCCTGTCAATAGATGTATGTGTGTCATTGAGTCTATTGGTATCTCCTGTCAATAGATGTATGTGTGTCATTGAGTCTGCGTGTATCTCCTGTCAATAGATGTATGTGTGTCATTGAGTCTATTGGTATCTCCTGTCAATAGATGTATGTGTGTCATTGAGTCTGCGTGTATCTCCTGTCAATAGATGTATGTGTGTCATTGAGTCTGCGTGTATCTCCTGTCAATAGATGTATGTGTGTCATTGAGTCTATTGGTATCTCCTGTCAATAGATGTATGTGTGTCATTGAGTCTGCGTGTATCTCCTGTCAATAGATGTATGTGTGTCATTGAGTCTGCGTGTATCTCCTGTCAATAGATGTATGTGTGTCATTGAGTCTGCGTGTATCTCCTGTCAATAGATGTATGTGTGTCATTGAGTCTGCGTGTATCTCCTGTCAATAGATGTATGTGTGTCATTGAGTCTGCGTGTATCTCCTGTCAATAGATGTATGTGTGTCATTGAGTCTGCGTGTATCTCCTGTCAATAGATGTATGTGTGTCATTGAGTCTGCGTGTATCTCCTGTCAATAGATGTATGTGTGTCATTGAGTCTGCGTGTATCTCCTGTCAATAGATGTATGTGTGTCATTGAGTCTTGTCAATAGATGTATCTCCTGTCAATAGATGTATGTGTGTCATTGAGTCTGCGTGTATCTCCTGTCAATAGATGTATGTGTGTCATTGAGTCTGCGTGTATCTCCTGTCAATAGATGTATGTGTGTCATTGAGTCTGCGTGTATCTCCTGTCAATAGATGTATGTGTGTCATTGAGTCTTTTGGTATCTCCTGTCAATAGATGTATGTGTGTCATTGAGTCTGCGTGTATCTCCTGTCAATAGATGTATGTGTGTCATTGAGTCTGCGTGTATCTCCTGTCAATAGATGTATGTGTGTCATTGAGTCTGCGTGTATCTCCTGTCAATAGATGAATGTGTGTCATTGAGTCTGCGTGTATCTCCTGTCAATAGATGTATGTGTGTCATTGAGTCTGCGTGTATCTCCTGTCAATAGATGTATGTGTGTCATTGAGTCTGCGTGTATCTCCTGTCAATAGATGATGTGTATTGTGTGTGTCATAGATGTATGTTGTCATTGAGTCTTTGTATCTCCTGTCAATAGATGTATGTGTGTCATTGAGTCTGCGTGTATCTCCTGTCAATAGATGTATGTGTGTCATTGAGTCTGCGTGTATCTCCTGTCAATAGATGTATGTGTGTCATTGAGTCTGCGTGTATCTCCTGTCAATAGATGTATGTGTGTCATTGAGTCTGCGTGTATCTCCTGTCAATAGATGTATGTGTGTCATTGAGTCTGCGTGTATCTCCTGTCAATAGATGTATGTGTGTCATTGAGTCTGCGTGTATCTCCTGTCAATAGATGTATGTGTGTCATTGAGTCTGCGTGTATCTCCTGTCAATAGATGTATGTGTGTCATTGAGTCTGCGTGTATCTCCTGTCAATAGATGTATGTGTGTCATTGAGTCTGCGTGTATCTCCTGTCAATAGATGTATGTGTGTCATTGAGTCTGCGTGTATCTCCTGTCAATAGATGTATGTGTGTCATTGAGTCTGCGTGTATCTCCTGTCAATAGATGTATGTGTGTCATTGAGTCTGCGTGTATCTCCTGTCAATAGATGTATGTGTGTCATTGAGTCTATGTGTGTCATTGATCTGTGTATCTCCTGTCAATAGATGTATGTGTGTCATTGAGTCTGCGTGTATCTCCTGTCAATAGATGTATGTGTGTCATTGAGTCTTGAGTGTACTATCTCTGTCAATAGATGTATGTGTGTCATTGAGTCTGCGTGTATCTCCTGTCAATAGATGTATGTGTGTCATTGAGTCTGCGTGTATCTCCTGTCAATAGATGTATGTGTGTCATTGAGTCTGCGTGTATCTCCTGTCAATAGATGTATGTGTGTCATTGAGTCTGCGTGTATCTCCTGTCAATAGATGTATGTGTGTCATTGAGTCTGCGTGTATCTCCTGTCAATAGATGTATGTGTGTCATTGAGTCTGCGTGTATCTCCTGTCAATAGATGTATGTGTGTCATTGAGTCTGCGTGTATCTCCTGTCAATAGATGTATGTGTGTCATTGAGTCTGCGTGTATCTCCTGTCAATAGATGTATGTGTGTCATTGAGTCTGCGTGTATCTCCTGTCAATAGATGTATGTGTGTCATTGAGTCTGCGTGTATCTCCTGTCAATAGATGTATGTGTGTCATTGAGTCTATTGGTATCTCCTGTCAATAGATGTATGTGTGTCATTGTGTCTGCGTGTATCTCCTGTCAATAAATGTATGTGTGTCATTGAGTCTGCGTGTATCTCCTGTCAATAGATGTGTTTCTTCCTCTTAATTGTTGAGTAAATGTGCCAATGTGAGTGTGTTTTTGTGTCTGTTTTTTTTGTATCTATGTGTCTGCGAGTAGACTGCATACAACTTTTACGAACGGCTTTCACGAATGCGACTCACGTTTTAAATTAAATTTAAAGCTGTCTTAGAAAATTTTACTCTTCAACTGTTATTATTATTATTACGACGTAGAACGGTCAGGCGTTGAAAATTGTATTCGAATTTTTGTTCTATATTTTATGAATTATGACTATCTGTGCCATCTATGGTCTATATTTAGTAACCGTTTAGCAATGCTAAACAATGCACATAATTAATAGCTCATCTACTGCAGGAGGAAATTTCAACAAAAAATGTAAAGTTCTGTTTCAAATTACTCAGTGGCTACGGTTCCAAGTAACGGGACTCCGTATTATTTTTCTTCCGGGCTCCAACTATACATGTGCGCATGCGATAGGCTAACCGTGCTCCGCATAATTTTTTTCCTGGATCCGGCTATAAATGTGCGCATGCGCTCTAGATGGACTCCGTATTATTTTTTTCGGAGTCCGGCTATAGATATTGCGCCTAACCTTAACCCCAACCCTAAACCTAACCCTATTCCTAAACCTAATCCTAACCCTAACCCTAACCCTAGCCCCGAAAACAAAAAAATGCAATAATATGCAGTCCGTCTGCCGCACATGCGCACATCTAGTTATCTATAGTTGGACCCCGGAAAAAAAATAATACTGAGTCCCGTTACTTGGAACCGTAGCCACTTCCTTCAAATTATTAGAAAAAGTCTTTTGATGGTTTTAGTATCGGTCATGATGAGGTTTCTTTTGTTTTCCACCTGGAGAAAAAATAATGAGAAAAACGAAAAAAAATCCTAACATGCATGATTTTTTTAAGTAATTTCAAGACTATGTGTACTTTGTCCACTACATTGTTTCATTTAATAAACAGAAGAGAGATGTGCAATTCATTTAATATGAAAATCAACAATATTATCATTTCATAAGGATTACACACAAGCACACTCACAATATAAAAAAATAAAAATTCAGAATTTTTCAATATTTTCTAATAAACAAGTTTAAATCTTTAATTTAAAAAAAAAAATACTTTATAACAAACATGAAATATATTAATAATTAAAGAATAATAATTATAAAAATGGAATGTAATAAAAACTCATGTCTATTATTATATCTGACAAGGTACCAGAACGATATTGTTAGTTTAGTATATTGTAAACACCCACAGTTTTTAGGTTTTTACCTTTAAGTGAATTAAAGCTTATTTATATAATTTGTTTTTTTTACATTTTTAGCTACTTTTTTTTGGAAAGAATAAAACTTTCTATTGTTTTTGCACACTTAAATTTAATTTAATTAACTTAACAAGTGTATATAAGACTCAGAATAGCTTCACTGTTTTGTGCACTTTTTGCACTGATGCTTTGCTCCGTAGTTTTGTTTACTTCTTAATCTCCCATCCTTTTTTCCCCCAATAAACATAACTAAATAACTTCGTAATTATGAAAACGCAGTGGCTACGGATACGAAAAAAGTATCCCGTATTTTTTTTTCTTCGGGGTACGAAAAAAGATGTGCGTATTTTTTAGCGATATGATGCTAACCCTTACCCTAACCTTTTTTTTCAGATAGCGATATGATGCTAACCCTTTTCATATCGCAGTGGCTCCGGCACCAGCCAAAACCATTATATTAGGGTATAAGAAACATGGCATATATAAATTTTTTTTTTCCAGAATTTTTTTTTCAGGATTAGGGTTAGGGATAGGGTTGGGGTGTGGAGCAATATTATCTATGGCTGGTACCCGAAGTAAAAAAAAATACGGGTTCGGTCGGACCGAACCGTAGCCACTGCGTTATAAACATTATGTAGAATCTACACAAATGTACCAAATTGTAGCGTTCTCACTAAATTAGAAAAGTTCGTAGAGTGAGTTCCAAGAATTGAGGAAGGAGAGTGAAACTCAATAACGATTGCCAGCCTGAAATTAAACACTAATACAGAATAGTATACGGCCAGAATAAGAGCGAAAATGAACAGAATCAACAGATATAATTTTAGCGGGAAATCTGTTTATTACAATTTTAATATTTCTTTCCGATTTTTCTTAACTAATTTTGAGCTATGTAGGTAAAAAAAAAAATTACAGCTTTTCAACAAACCCCGAGAAATGGTCCGCTTGAATTCCAATTTGTTCAAAGAAAAAAAAAAGTTTCAAATTAAGTGTAAACCACATAGCACGTCATATCATTATCTTACACCACACGTGAATCATCTGTCATAAAATGCCACTGAATATGAAGATGTCTCTTCGTACATTTGCCATCACGGGGCAATTTTAATTGCGCATGTTCCTTTCAACGCTCCACTCATCAACTGTTCGAGTTCCCAACGGGTGCTGCTATAGCTGTCAGAGGTCGCTTTTCGTAATGGTGGAGAGATATTTTGTTGTTGCAGACGATCCTCTTAGACGATCTCCACTGTGAGTAGTTGTGCTATAGTGACGAAGTCTTAAAAACTCAGCTCCAAAAAAGCAAAACAATGAAGCGATGAGATGTCAACTACATTCGAAATAAAACGTCTTTTAATCTCAAGTCTCGCTTTTTTTAGAGCATTTTCGAAAAAAAATGCTCTATTGTCCCCGTTTTGTCTGTCTGTCTGTCTGTTTGTCTGTCTGTACGTCATCACCTCTAGATCTCAACAACAACATGCCCTGAGACCCATGATGTATATATCAATTTTGTAGGTCATAACGGCCTGCAATATTGTGCATCAAAAGTCCATTCGCGATCTGATACTCTGAGGGCCGTAAAAGGGCTTATAAAGTACCGTTTTCTACTATATAAGCTATATTAACGTGCTGAGTGGCCTAGATTCTGCAACCATAAAGGTCCTAGACCCATGATGCATATATCAATTTGTGGTGGTCTTGGCCATACCAAGTGTACATCAAAAGTTCATTTTCAGCGATCTGACCTCTCAGGGCAGAATATAAGGGTTTCTTATTGTGGCTTATTATAAATAAAAGAATAATAACAAATAATAATTATATCTTTCTCAACATGTGTTTTGCTTATATTTTAAATATAAATAATAAAAGCTAATCAAAGGGGCGTAATCATTATTTATTATTTGTAACAGTTATTCAACATGATTACTTCCCTCACTATTTATCAAAACCCATACGCATGGAGCAATATCTATGGCTGTAACCCGGAAAAAAATACAGATTACGTCCGGCGTAACCGTAGCCACTGCGTACACGAAAATGCTCTAAAATTTCCTTTGTCCGAAACGGAAAAGGCTTACATTGCTTGTTTTTTATTTCATGACTAAATAGGTCCAGTAAACGTAAGACGTTTTAAAGAGGACATCATTCGCATATTTAACAAGGATAAGACCTCATTATCCTATATGGAATCCTCCACCATGGTTTGGGCAAGAGACGAGGCGTGAGTGTTGACGGTCATCCTTAAATACATAATCGTCTAACCTATGCGTGTGTCTCCCTCTCAGGTAGTTTTCACATCGTGCGGTGTATGGGGTGTAACCGGGGTAGTTTTCATATCGTGCGGTGTATGCGTTGTAATTAAGGATGTTCATGGCAATAAAAAACCAAATCTTATTTTCTATTATAGTATTTCATACGTTTTATTTTATTATTTCTGTATTCTGTTCATGGCCATAAAAGCCACGTTTTTTTCCTATTGCATAATTTCATATATTTCTTTGATCCCTTCTGTTGGATTTAGTTCAGCCAGCTCCAGCAGGCTTTTCTACTAGTATTATAGAAGACGCAACATAAAGGTACTGTGTTTATTGAAAATAGTTAGCATAATCATTCATAATAAAATGACTAGAAGTTTAAATATATAAAACATTTATTATGTATATGTACTGTATCTGCTGGTAGTCTAATAATTTTTACAAATATATAACTCTATGTTCGTTTGTGCTTTGTAAATAGCTTTGTATATAGCTTTGTATATAGTATACACACATCAACAAATTTGTTATGACAGATTTTTATGTAGTAGCCTAAAACCTCTTATTTCTCAGAGAGAGAGAGAGAGAGAGAGAGAGAGAAAGAGAGAGAGAGAGAAAGAGAGAGAGAGAGAGAGAGAGAGAGAGAGAGAAAGAGAGAGAGAAACATGAATTCTACTACCCAGTGGCTTATCGGGCTTATTAAATGGAACTTTTACCACTAACTTATTTATGTAAAACACATACGTAGATGCACTGACCTAAACTTGTTGGCTGCGATGATGTACAGCAGAAAGTTGGCCGCACTGTTGTATATCTTCAACACGCCGAACACATTCATCATAATGATCCGACTTCTGGTCCCACTATCACCCCTCTCTATAAATTGATTCGTGTACTGGTACATAATGTCGGGTATCAGACAGATGAACAGGCAGATTGAGCTGGCCATCAACATCCGGTTTATCTGAATATGAGTATGTTTTTATTTTCATGTATAAGGCATAATTTTACGTTTATTACAATGGCTCTTTGTAATTATTCTTATTCTAATGCGGAAAAAAGTACGGAGATTTTTCTAGAGGTTAACCTGAGAACCAGAGTGGGGAGAGGTGGTGAAAGGTGTTACAACAATGGCTAATGAAAAATGACTGAAAGAAATTCACAAAGTGCTAATTCATTAGTGTTTACAAGGGTCCTCGCAAAGGGGAGGGTCACTGCACGCACACACTCATTACAACAGAGGGCACAAATGATGCTTTGTTGATTAGACCTTTAAACTAGTTGTGTTGCTCACAGAAATTTTAAATTTCCATCAAAAGTTGCTCAAAGCCAATACGTTCTACCGTAAAAAAACATTGAGGAGGGGGCATTCCGAGCCAAGGTCAGCGGGTCTCCCTCCTATACAATGATTGTCAGGGGCCTCCAATTGGTGGAGATTGTCAGGGGCCTCCAATTGGTGGAGATTGTCAGGGGCCCCAGTTGGTGGAGATTGTCAGGGGCCCCAGTTGGTGGAGATTGTCAGACCCCAGTAGGTGGAAATTGTTAGGGGCCCCAGTTGGTGGAGATTGTCAGGGGCCCCAGTTGGTGGAGATTGTCAGGGGCCCCAGTTGGAGGAGATTGTCAGGGCCCCAGTTGGTGGATATTGTCAGGAGCTCCAGCGCAATATAACGTTAAAAAATTTAATGAAAATCTATGTTCAAATTATCAGCAATTACTTTATGTGATATGATAATGTGTAAGCAATTTCATCCAATAACAAATCAGTATGTAAGTGAATACACTAATGACAGGTAAATGCCGTAGTATAAAAGTAATTTTACTTTAAAATAGGTTTTATTGCATGATTTTTCTCTAGAACAACTTCTGAGCAGGGATGTCTGAACAAAACTTATATTTACCTGTTTTTGCTGTCTGGCTTTGCTCTTATTTTCAGACTCGGACATTTTTTTCTGCAATTGCCTGGCCATGACCAAACGTCTGACAATCAGGCAGTTCAGCAGGACTAGAAGTACGATGGGAAGTAGGCTGAATAATGTCGTCTGAAAATAAGTTTCGTAGATTCTGGGGGGGGGGCAAGAAAATTTAGTCCATGAGTTTATACTTTAGAATAAATGTAATTTTTACACTCACTAATACATTTACCAATGTAATTTTACATAACTACAACAGCAAGAGCAACAAAGGACCGATAGCAAATAAAAACATGTAAAAGAGAGAGAGAGAGAGAGAGAGAGAGAGAGAAAGAGAGAACTAGATAGACTATTATTACTTCGTTGATACTCTAGCCAAAAGCAATCTATCTATCTATCTATCTATCTATCTATCTATCTATCTATCTATCTATCTATCTATCTATCTATCTATCTATCTATCTATCTATCTATCTATCTATCTATCTATACATACATACATACATACATACATACATACATACATACATACATACATATATCCCTCCACACATTATAGTCATTTTACTGCCATACAAGTAAAATATGCACTTCCATAGGGGCCCATTCGAGTACACATTTCTTTAAAATCTAATGGTATCGAGGCCCTAACACAGTGGTCGGCAAAGTGCGGCTCCAGAGCCGCATGTGGCTCTTTGTCTCCTTTAGTGCGGCTCTGGCATTTAGTTTTATTTAGGATACAACTTATTTAGTGTACTACTTATTTAGTGTAATAAAATTTTACTAAACAAGCAGATTTGGCTCCCAATATTTTTTTTTAAATTGTTGTAATGTTCATATTTGGCTCTTTGGCTGATAAGTTTGCCGACCACTGCCCTAACAGATTGTCTCGGGCCTCCATGCATCTCTATGTCTCAGTCTACAATAACACACTCACAGATTCCAAGTGTTTTTGTACTTTTCCCTCATGACACAGAGGTTCAATGAGTTCACCCTGTATACTTCCACCACGTACATAGACTGGCTGACACAGATGACCAGACAGACCACTACAGCAAACACTGTAAAAAAAAAAAAGGTAACAAAAGATGTGATCAGTTTTATTAAGTTTTATAGAACTAGTGCTGCCGCCAGCCTATCTGGGACTATCTATACCATACGGGTCCCACCCAGCCCCACCTACTTTCCCTGAATTAGGGGTTCTTACTACCATGGGCCTCCTTAAAATATTTACTGGATTATCTTAGATATGAATATGTGTCAATAAAAAACCGTATATCAACCAAGTGGATAAACGAACGTTTTGAAACAACAACTCCGTTGTGTCGGGACTCCCATGACAAGTCTAACATATTTTTAGTTTCCTGTATAACACAGTCATTCTTGGGTATTTGGAGGTTTAAGGAGAAACTTCTAGATACATTTTCGGGGCCATCGATTAATGTAATGAGTCATTTATTTTTGGGGCCATCGATTAAAGTAATGAATCATTTATTTTTGGGGCCATCGATTAAAGTAACGAGTCATTTATTATGCAAAGTGCTTCTCTACATTCTTTACCGAAGTGGCGTCTATCTAGCTTCTCGGCCGGCAGGGGCGGACTCTGGAAATGCAGCCCCCTTTTCGAAATCCGAACGTATTACAAGTCGAACAACTGGGAAACCGAGCTAAATATATTTGATTACCTTTGAATACAAAAATTTTCCTACTCGAAAATCGGACATGTTAATTCTGTGTTTTTTACAACGTTTTTCTTAACTTCACTTCTTGTCTGTCCACTTCACTTCTTGTCTGTCCGCGGAATTTTGCAATCCAATTTTAGACCACTTTCCAATAAGCTATAGCTCTGATACTTTCAATATAACTTAGAACTCGATGACAATGCAATATTCTTACTATTTCATTATACTTTGATGAGTTTCTTAATAAATACAATTAAAAATGTATGGCGCCCAACGTTTTTCGTTTTTATAAAAAATCAGAAGCTCTATTACTATTACCATGTTACCAATTTATTCAGAAATTATTTTCTGCTTTTCAGTACGCAAGAAAAACGTTGTTTTTTATAAAATATTTTTTATAATGTAATTTTGTAACTTTAAATCCTATCCAGTTACAATCATGCCAACTTTATTTCATTGATAACATTTCTAATATTGTTTTTCACGTTTTAATTTTTTTTTCAAATACAATCAACTTAATACATTTACTAATCAAATTCAGGATTTTTTTTAGGAAAAAACTTTCTTTGTGTAGTGGGAACTCTTTCATGTTATATATATTATATTTCTAAAAGTATGTCAGTAGGCATACGTTAATATTTCTATGGGAAATAAAGCACCATGCCTAACTTTGCAATTTCCAACAGTACCAACAGTGGGCAGAGATAAATGGAAACCCCAGCAAAATAATCTTGCAAAAACAAAGTTGGCGCCAAGGTGGGGCATAGATAACCGGAAATGCCATCGAAGTCAACCATAAGATGTTCTATGAATTTTTGCTGTTGTATGGATGACACAGTTTGCTACAAATCGCTATTTGTGTAGATAAAAAAATAAAGAAATGCAGTGCCCCAGCAAATGTATCATAGCCACTTAAGATTGTATGTATTTGTTAATTCGTTTCCAAAATTGTATTTTCATCCTATACGCCGATTAAACAATTGGCTACTGACCTGATCTTTTGATGGTACACCACTGGTTCATCTTCAACGGAAACTGGACAGCGATGAACCTCTCAAAGGTCAGTCCGACCACGAATAGGTAAGGACAACACACAAGTCTCTGTGACGATGTAGAAGAATCTACATGACCATTCCACCCAGTACTCCCTGTTGTCTGGTCCCGATAAAAGAGCTCGACTGTAGATAAACCTTATGGCTAGATTGATCAGATCTGTTGATAGATATATGTATCTATTGATGGAGGTAGAATGACTAGATGGACGTCTCACATACTAACATATCTATTGATGGAGACTATATGGACGTCTCACATACTGGCATATCTATTGATGGAGATCAAATGACTAGATGGACGTCTCACATACTGGCATATCTATTGACGGAGATAGAATGACTAGATGGACGTCTCACAAACTGACATATCTATTGATGGAGACTAGATGGACGTCTCACATACTGACATATCTATTGATGGAGACTATATGGACGTCTCACATACTGACATATCTATTGATGGAGATCAAATGACTAGATGGACGTCTCACATACTGGCATATCTATTGATGGAGACTAGATGGACGTCTCACATACTGAGATACAAACAGAGCAGTTCTTATGTTTTTAGGGTCACTGGGCAAAGATACATTGGGGAGGGGGGAGCACTAGTTAAAGGTATATTATAGAGAGTCAGGCATTAGGCGTGGGTGTTGCCGGTCATCAGAGGCGTAGCGAGGGGAGGGCAAGGGGGCATCACGCCCAGGGCGCTACTCACAAAGGGGCGCCATACGGTATATTTTACATATACTATTTTATGGTTTTCGAATGGGGGGGGCGCTAAAAAGGTATTAAAAATGTATTGTGCCCCGTACGTGTGTAAAGCTCATAACACTTAGAGAATAATTACACTGGTAAACAGTGATTTCATTGCCAGTGATATTTGAATCATTTTATACAAAGTCAACTATGCTGATTTAGAATATGTAAGTGCTTTTGCTAGATTGGCTTTATTTTACGAGATAATTAAAATTAATTAAATAATGTATGCACCGTGTTTGAAAACTGTCAAGAATTGCATGAAGTAAAATAGTATACTGACAAATACTAGTGAAAATGTTAATAGTCATGCAGAATTTTGTTTAAAAAGATATGTAATAGTGCTATAGAAGAAAACATTTTCATTTGAAAAACTAATTATGTCTAATTAATTAATTAATATGTTAATTGTCTATGGTAATGCATTAGCAAATCGCTGTTTGCTCGACTTCCTTTTGTGTGTGTCGTTGGGGCAATTGCGCTGGAGGATCCAACAGTAGTCAGCCATCATATTATGTTCCATCTTCCTTGATATCTATCCTCCATCACCCTCATATCCTGATGGAACCTCTCGCCTTGCTCCTCACTGAAGTCCCCAAGGTTACCTGGAAATTTGTCTTAATGACTGTGCAGGTAATGTACCTTGATGCTTATATTTGCTCCAATGTTTCTGAAGTTAGCGAGCATATCTTGTATCAGTTTTTCGTAATTCTCTGCATTGTTATTACCTAAGAAGTTCCTGACAACTGAAACACAACTGTTCCATGAAGAAGCTTCAAGGTGATCCGTGAAATCTGTACAATTTTGATCGTTGATGAGTTTTCGAATCTGAGGACCGTCAAAAATCCCAAAGCCTTAACAAATTGTTTCATCAAACCTAATTTGATATGAAACGGTGGGAGAATGATCTTATTTTGTCCACCAGTGGCTTGTTGATGA
Organism: Bulinus truncatus; assembly: GCA_021962125.1. Classification (NCBI taxonomy): domain Eukaryota; kingdom Metazoa; phylum Mollusca; class Gastropoda; family Planorbidae; genus Bulinus; species Bulinus truncatus. The sequence goes on along the minus strand of JAGDYQ010000140.1, from coordinate 1,485,936 downwards.
TATTTTCTTTACCTACAGTCATGGTTTCCCTTGCAGGCCATGTCACTCTTGTCCAATAATCTTGCCTTGCCCTGCTATCCCAAAGGCACATGAAGCACGGGTATTTTGTGTATCCTGACTGCTACCCAAGCAAGAAGTTTACCATTTTCAGATCAACACAAATTGACCACTGATGCTCATAATAACAGACTTTCTGCAATACTGTTTGGATATTCTCATACTCTTCTTTAGGTGTTGTTGAGTGAGCAATAGGAAGAGATGTGTAACGGTTACCATTGTGTATCAGAACACATTTCAAGCTTCTGATGGAACTGTCTATAAAAAGACGCCAGTCTTTGGAATGGTAGTCTTGTAGTCCCATTTGGAGCAGAAATCCAAGGATGTCATTACAGTAAACAAGATCTTCCTCTTGGCTGAAATATGGAAGAAGAAACTCTTCTCTTTTCCGATAAGAAATTTTTAAAATTCTTGTTTGAGAAAATTTCTTTCATTGAGCCTGGACGCTAAAAGCTCAGATGTTTGCTTGGGCATATTTAGGTATCCTATCAGGTCATTGAGTACTTCTTGACTAAATGGTTGAGGTGTTGAAGAACTTCCTTCATAATCGCTTCCACTTTTTCACCTGCCAAAACTCCAGATCTTGCCCTTCATCAGAGTCTGATGGTGAAAGCTCTAATAATCCACTAAACACTGGTATAGGAACTTCCACTGCTATGTGGAATTGGTCTCCTTGCAGATTCAAGATCAGGATAACCTCACTTGGATTTCTTGTGGCGATTGAAGCCTTTAACATTCACAATACAAAAATAGCAATCACCAAAATGGTCTTTCGGCTCTCGCCATACCATTGGTACACCGAAACTTTAGACTTTCCTTCATCATTTGTCCACTGCCGTAGGCTCTCCACACAGTTTTTGCAGACCTTATGGGGAGCCCAAGACAGTATACACCGAAATAAGCCAAATATGCCTGCTGCACAAATTCGATTATATTTCTTTGCTTTTCAATCATGTATTCTCCACAGATGTAACAGAATACATTCGGATTATGTTTGCAGCATCTTCGTGATGAACTCATGATGTCTGTAGAAAGCAGCTATAAAAGAGAAAAAACTAAACAAAGTTATAACTTGGTATAGTTAAATTAAACAACAGACACCAAACTTATTGCATTTGTTTTACACAAAGGGTACAATCATATTTTCAAGGGTGTCCAATATCTCAGAAACTAGAGCCAATTCAGCAAAAGCAGTGGCAGTTTTGAAATCAGCACTCATGAATTGCTATAAATTCATTCAAACATTCTTGGCAACTCGCAAAAAAATTTTTTTTGTTGGGCTGTGTTATTGATGTTTTTATGCTATATAGAAAGCACAAACGAACATAGATTTATATATTTCTATTAATAATTATTAGACTACAAACATATACGGTTTATATATAGATGAAAGTTATATGTATACTAGCTGTACCCTGCAAAACATTTGCATAGAGTTATATCCCCTTAGGCTTGATCGGCAAAACGAGGTTATTTTTTGGTTTCGGGCATTTCCGATTTTTTTTTTCATGATTGTATTTTAAACTGGAATACTGTTATATTAATTCTTTACTTTCGATTTAACGCAGCGCCCAAATCGCTATTATTATATTATATAATGAAAAATGTAGTTATTTTATTATGCAT